>JAQGAV010003332.1:0-12696 GCA_034691345.1 Phasmarhabditis papillosa | reverse complement strand
GAGCGCACAATTATATCGGTTGCTTGTACATTTTCTTTCGATTTCCGCGCTCCTTCTAAATTCTACAGTACACCTCTACAAACGATTTATCCGTCGACTATAGATATATTTCCTATGTTCAATGTAGCTAAAGTTTTATTATAAAAGACAGTCAATATCAATATTTGTTTATTCTGTTAAACCATAGTCTTTTGAACGATTAATGAAAGTCTTTAAACCAGAGTTAGATCTAGCTGCATACCATAATATTAATTAAATGTTTCAACACTGGAGAAGATGGTAACCTTTTTTAATTAATCAGTTGTTACCTGACTCGATTTTCACAATTAATATTCTTCTAATCACTTCATATAAATTATAGTTTTTTAGAATGCGTTTTTTCATCCTAATAAAGTTTTGCTGAAAAGAAGTTCTGACCTCGACATCTGCTGAATAAGCTACTACAACTAGAACAATAAAGAAGAACAAGGTTAGCGCGGCTTCCCATATCTCCACAATGTTTGGTGATATAACGGTTAGAATCTAAATATAATCAATACTTTTAATATTTTAACTAATGCGCTTATATTCTGTTTAAATCAAGTATTGCCTGTATCAATAGCTAGATTTCCAGCGCGGTATCACAAGCGGGGCGCAGGGTTACAAAAATGAGTGTAAGATCGGTCGACATGGTGCGTTTTCTCCAATTTTACATTCATTTTTACAACACTGCGCCCCGCTCGTGACACCGCGCTGGAAATCTAGGTCCTGAGATGGACTATATTTACGATGCATAATCTAAATTCTTTTACTCTTTTTTTAGTTTTTATATATGTATGAGTAAATGTATTAGTTCGATTTGAATATGAGAATTGTAAATATAAATGATAATATTATAAGAAAATAATGATATATTTTACTTACCAATAACAACCATATATACGCAAATGTTCCAAAGAAAGCGGTTACAATAAACACTTTAAAAGCCTGAATCCTCTTAGTTGCGGGACTCTTTACGGTCAATACACAAATTGCCGATATGCAGAATAAGTTGAATGCCGCAGAACCTAGAAGTACGGAAGTTATGGTTCTGAAAAGTTGCACAAGTAAGGAAGTTTTCAACTGAACGCGAGGATACAGTGGAGTGAAGATATTATCAAGAGAATTAATCAAACTCACAAAGCACATTTAACTATATAAAAACTAACCAACAATTGTTCCTGGTCCTAGATCACCAGACCTGAATCCATTGCCAACAATCTCAATGATTGATAGCAGAATTTCGGGTGCGCTACTACCCAAAGCCTAAAATGGATTATAAGGAACAGTAAGTAGTTCGAAAGGAATTATCTCGTTCTCATCCACAACACTTTAAATACTTATGAAACACTTAATTTGCATATAGTTTAATATATTTGTATACAGCTGAACTATTCTTGTACTCTTTGTTTAACTTACCATTAGTGTTAAATTAGCTACTGTTGGATTCCATACACGAACTTCTTCGAACTCTTCTTCAACATCATCAGCCACAAGCGGATTGTTCTTCCCTTTTGATTTTTTTACTTTCCTGTAATATTGTATGCATATTATATTATTAATATATTAATTAGGTTTGCAATATTGTATGCATGATCATGTAATAAAAATGATCGGTCTTCAAAGCATGGATATTATCCATTGAATTGCTACAACTGTTAACCAAATCAGTTACTTTAAAGTTATAACCAATCTTTAAGTTAAAGATTTTAACTCTCTCTCTCTCTTTATCTTATTGTTATGAAATACATAATGTTTACCTGGTTGCACTAGTAATCTTCTCAATAGAACACATAAATACATCTGCGGCAATTGCAATTCCTAAGAAACAATAGAAGAGTCCTGCCAGATAAAGAATAGCATTTCTTGGTGAAACTGCCAATGCCGGAATGAGCAGTCCATCTCGACAAGTCAGATTCGACATTACCCTAAAAATAGAAAAAATAGTTCTCTTATTGAATTTATGGCCATGTAAAGTGAAAATAGCAAAGCTAAAAAGAGATTACGAAAATGCCATTGGATGGATAATTATAATACAGAAAGTTGGTTATAATAATTTTGAATATTTTTGATAACATATATAATAATATTTGATAAGAAGGTGCGTTAGCCTAGTGGTTAGAGCAGCGGTCTCTGAATCCGTGAGGATCTGAGGCTGTGGGCTCGACTCCCCGTAGCTACAGAAGGCTTGGGAAACCAGCAGCTTATTTATCCCATATTTCGTGCCCCCGAAGACTGAATGTTAGAAAGGAGCCGTCTGTGTTCATAAGATTCCAGAATGAATGACCGAAGCCCTGCCTCGAAGACATCTACAATTATTGTGATACCAGTGATACAGGAAATAATATAGTATAGTTTAAAAAATAGTTATTAAAAATTAGATAACACAAAAAGTGAGACTAGTTGACTAGGTTAGTTGAACTTAATAGAGTTTTCAATTTTGAATCATCTTTGTCTAGCAAGTAAAGGCATTTGAAAAGTTTCAGAAAAGCTCATTTCTAAAAAAAGAATGGAGATCTAGTGATTTATCTGATCTTTTCTTTTGAAAAAGTAATTGTATCACAGTAATATGTTTAGTTTATGCATGAACTATAGTAAAGTTACGCTTATCTTTATAGAAATTGTGAGAAATCAAGTTAAAACTGTTGCTACTTTTGAAATTTAAAGCAATATTTTAAGAAGGGACACTGAATTATTGGAAATATAATAACTATTAGGTAAACCTTAAAACCAATGTATTACAACACTAAGATATGAAATAGTTTATCTAACTATACGGTGCTCAGAAATAAACAAAACCGTTTTTATTATAAAAGAATTGCCAGAGCGTTAATTTTAAAGCGAAATCGATAAGTTGCTGCGAAGTTGTAGCAAACAATAAAAGGTTGATGAGTAAATAAAAAACTAGTTAAGATAAGAACATTTGCTGCAGAGAATAGTTAGAACTTAAGAAAAGAGAAAGGTTTAGTTAATATAAATTATAGTAGAACTTTGATTGCAGCCATATTGAGTAACTGTGGGATGTAAGCTTCAATGTTCTCTTATGATTCCCGCAAAACCGACTTATATCTGCCACAAAGATGGAGAAAAGAATAACAAGAACACCCGTCATGGAGTCACGTTAAGAATATCTGGAATACAACTGATATAAAACTCTGAATGTGTACCAATACAAACAGTTTTAGACCTTACTAGTTAGAGTTCAATATTATGTAAGAAAACATTATGAAAAGCTGCAGAAGGCTGAAAATCCGTAGTTTACTTACTTTGTGTTCCGTGCCTACGAGGACCGACCGTTTTGCCCAGAAGATTCAGGAATGAATGGCCGAAGCCCTACCTCGAAGAAATACAGATTCATTTTGGATGTGTGCAATTTTATGAAATGAAATTCCAATAGTGTGAATAGAGTATGGTTTTGTTTATTCGGGTTGCAAGATTTCCGAGCAAAAATCGTCCAATTCAAAGCTTTTTGTGCAGTTTTTTGTAAATAATACTACTTTCTAAGGATATTTAACATATAAATACCATAAATAAACTAAAATCACACATAACTCCGCATGGAATCGTAGTGAACTTGTTATTTATCGTATTTTCTGGTTTGGAATGCGGGCGCGGTCGCCTAGCACCAGTGATTCATGTTTTTATAATAGAAAAAGGTGATATGCGCAACCCACAGAAGTGGAATTTACAGTGGTATGATGAGTTTTTAAAATATAGGCCAAATGTTTATAAGGTACTTGAAACTACTTACAAAATTTGCTGAAACTAATTTTGGAAACTTTTGGAATTCTTTAAAAGCAAGTTTTCTGTTCTAGCTCACTTTGTTCCCGCAACTTTTGAAAAATAGAGTTCCGCACAACGCCGGTTAGATGCAAATCAGAAATTCAAAATGCATAATAAATGATACCAATATATATATTCGAATGCGTTATTATGAGAAACATTTATACGAAAACTTTGTCAGTGTTACTATATTGATTCGTGTCGAAATAACTCCAACAAATTTGAATAAAGTTCTGACTGGAAGTAACCCAATACCTCACGGTAAAGTGCTATTTGAAGGATTCGGAAGCTACAAAGTAGATTTACAAACTTTCTAGCACAAAGTAAAAAGAAGTACATAAGAATGCCAAAATGACAATGTTACTACATATATTCACAGTACTCTGTAAATAAATCCTGCGTCATACAATCCACATTCTCGCTGCCGCGCTCTTTGGTGTTTCTTTTTGTCGACTTTTTGTATTTGCTTAACTGGGCTGGCATTGTATTTCCTTTTTACAGGCCTTTGTAAGCCAATTGAGCACATTTTTTAGCAGTGGTTAGGAAAAATGTTGCCTAACTATAGCTAGATTCATTTCGAATAATTAGAGGATCCCCGCGTTCTACGTAGGCAAAATGTTTCAGAAAATGGAAAAATGGTTTGTTCAAAAAGATTGTTTAATTCCATAAACATATGTTTACATGTTCATATATGTTCATATAAAAAAGTAGCCGTATATGAAACTATCAAATAATTATAATCCGTAAACTATGGAAACATAATGTTGCTACAATGCATATTCGAAGAACTGCAGCATTTTCAGTATAGTGATCATCCGCTGAATCAGAGAAAGAACTATATAAACACAGAGAAAGGACAAAATTCCTTGTAGATAAACTTTGTTTGACTACTTCGTTTTATAGTTTTAGTCATATATATATGTAGTCGATGAACGAACAATGCTAAAACACAAAAGAGAGCTTAAACCAAGAACTATTGACACGGTATATGAAGTGACGAAAGAAGTTTGTTGAATGTAAACTTTGCTAGTAGTGTTTACTGTAAAATAACAATAACATATTAATAAAGAATCGAATTGATCAAGGAACTGTTTTGTATATAACTTATTTTAAATCTTGTTAGAAAATAAACAACATAACTTTGAAATGAAAGACTTAAAAGAACACAAAAAATTCGATACAGCATATAATTTTCTTCACCAGTATTGAATTTTTTTTTTGAAGCAAGATTGAAAAAATCGTTCACCAGCCTTCTTCAAAACTACTGCAACATTTCGGATGTGTATTCTTATAACTTCAGTGATACAACTTTTATAAATTCTCTAACTTAATGGTAATTCTTTCTAAATTACAGGTTCATTTAAATATTCCTCAAGGTTACCACCTATTTCCAAAACACAACTTAAAATATCCGAAAATAGCATATTAGGTATTTGAAGTTGCGTCAACGATACAAAAGGATTATGACGCGGTTGATTTATTTTTAACTTCAAAACGGTTCGGCAACATATTGATTCAAAATTTCAGCAACTATATTTGACTAAGTGCTCAAAATAGGCTAAATTGAACTTTAATAAAGTGGGTTGAATCCATAATTAATTTTATACAAGCTCACGGTCTGTTAGGCTGCCACGGTTAGGTTATATATATAACTTTGTCGATAAAACAGTGGTTGAATACGGTCTAGATTTGCGCACTTTTGCATATTAACGGTATTATTTCAAGAAATTAAGTGAAAAAGCTTTTAATCAGCAGAATACATTCATACAAAATATAAATCGAGCAAATGTTTATTATAATTGAGTCTTTATGAAAATTATGCATAATATGAGTTGGAAATGTGCTGTTGACGGTTCCGAGTGACCATAGAAACGCAGCCAAACTGCTAGCATTTGAAAATGAAACAAAACATTCGGAATACTTTTAGCAGATAATAAGAACACAAGTTTATAGTCTTTCCAGGCTATAAAACATATTAATATTTATGGTTAGAAAATGAAAAAGGACTCAATATTTTAAGTTTTTCGGATGTTTCTCGAGTTTCTAAACTTGTTTAGATATAAAATACTCAATACGTTCAGTTTCAGTAGTTAGAAACAAAAATAAACATTCGCATTAAAAGCAAAAAACTAAATCAAAGTATGCAATAATGTTAAATATGTAAAATGCTGATTGGGTGGTCACAGCAGGTGTGCTAATAATGTCTTTATCCTATGCAGTCGGTAGGGCGCTCAGTAACCTTCTTTGGTAATCGATCAATAACCACAACACCCTACTCACAACAACAATTGTAGTATTTGAGAGATCGGACAAACCACAGATCAAAATGTTTCCGGGTTTATTGTTTTATTTTAAAAGTTAGTTTATATATATTTATTTGTGTATGCTAGGTAATTTAGATCTTCCATAAGATATCACGCGAGCCTTCTTCAAACCTGTAAATAGATTCTTCGTATATTCAACTTTAATCCTAGGTCTGGTAGCGAATATAGTACATTTATCAAATTAACGCATTACATTTGAAAAAGCAATTATAGTCGGCGAACAAACGATATGCAAGTTAAAGATATGTGTGCTCCCTTTACAACGCACAAAATAGTTATATTCACTAATATAAATTAATTCTTCTAGAAAAATAAGTTAGATGTGATTTTGTCTATCGCATCATTGACCAGCCGGTGTCTTCTCGCGCCAGACTCGGTCGGGGTCCAATAAATTTTGTAGTTCTTACCGTATACCCATGCATAAGCCTTGGTCGCCGAATCTGTTGAATTGCGTAGACCATGTATATGTTTTTTAATATTTTACCGTCTCGCAACTTCGCTTTCGTTTTTCGTAAAACGAATAAAGAATCATGCCTACTAACATTTGAGTTGCTTCATATAGCTTTTGTTAAAATATATAATCATGGTTGAGCTGAATATACCATGACTTCCCCATGCCATACAGAAGATGTTTCCCATATCTGAAGTATGATTCATACAAGAAAGATCTACTAAATTGTCAATAGCCGATACTTTTGCCTTCTGGTCGAAGCAGCGGTCTCTGAATCCGTGAGGACCTGTGCCCGTATATACGAAAGCAAAATATTATTCTTCGTCGTAACATTTCATACCCTTGGTACCTAAATTTCGTCTCTACAGAGTATTTGTTGTGCAAATTGCATCATAGCGTAGTCTGAAACCAGGGTAAACCCTTTTGCATTCATAGATACGAGGGTAACTGACAGAGCTGGTTACCGGCACGCCCTGAGCCGGCTGAAATTTTGAAACTCAAGCCAAGCCGACCGGATAACCACATCTGGTAACTGGGTAATGTGAGTTCGCCTCCGAAGCCTGTGTGATTCTTCTAAAAACAGAAAGCAAAAACATTTGAAATAATTTTGAATTTTCAATTGACGAATTCGCTTACATTTCATATTGGGCAACTTAAAAACACCGGCACATATAACAACGAGAGTAGCGGTTCCCATAACCGATACGGGACAAAAAATCTAAATAGAATAGGGATTAACGGGAGTCTTATTTACCAAATATCATTTTTCATAAGATGCATATGAATGGCTACAAAGGTATTTAGAGCTCTATTGGCAAGTCTGAAGGTATGGAGTCGAGTGAAACCGTGCCTGATAATTTCACGGGGCGAAAATTCAAAAAGTCGGACAAGTTTTGTAAAACTATTGATTAATTTAGGTGAATATTCTGATAAATAATATCCAAAAAACATCAATATCTGGAGATTCCTGCACTCTTTATGGTTAATGCCGAAAAATAGCCGTAAAAACTAACATTTTTGAGCAATATCCGTTGAAAAGTGTGAAATAGACTAGGGCCGGGTCGGGCCAGGGCAGAACATTTGAGAAACGGGCTGGCCCGTGCCGGCCCGGCCGGCCTTTACCCAGCCCAGAGTGAAACCTTCTTAGAGAATGCCAGCTCGTCTCGAAAAATAGTTTGCTCGACACAGTTTAGCTTTTTTTTGAAAAGTCGACTCGATTTTGTGATTTGGTGGTGCGTTTCCTGCTATTTCAAGCTCGACATGGCATTTGAAATCTTTGACAGCGGCGAACAGATGCAACTTGTATTTTAAGAAGATCATTACATCTCTAGTGAAACTCTCAATATTTACATTGTAACAGTACATAAACAAACCTGTAAAACCAAATGATGAACAAATTTTCTCTGAGTTTTGCGAGTTGTCTCTGATATTATATTTGTTGTTTTAAGATATCCAATTGAGATAAAAACAATGATTAAAATGACAATAATATTTATTATCAGCAATGTCGGTAGTGCTGTAAGAAGTACCAAAATAGCCGGATTTCGAAAATCCAATATGTAGATATTTGATTCAGTAAGAATGTCTCGAAGACATGGGTATTCCTGCAATAAATTGTTTATTTGTTTTAGAAAAACATTCTTCCTATAATTTTTAGAATTGTAAGTTTACATTTTGTTCAGTTAAAGTGAATTGTTAGGGCTTCAAGATAACTTTAATGAAAACGTATTGTTGTCATATTGTTATAGAAACACCTGTATAGTCGACGGACCAACGATTTGAAAACTAAATGTTTAAGTGCACAATTTAAAACGCGAAAAATAGTTGTATTCACAAATTGTTCCAAAGAAATAAGTTAGGTTTGGTCTTGTGTATTGAATCATTAACAAGTCCGCGTTTTCGCGCTCCATTGCTTGGCCGCGCTCCAATAAACTTTGCAGTTCGTACCGTATACCCTTGCAACAGCCTTCGCGGCCGACAATAGTAATAATGTAGTGTTGCCTGCGTTTTTTGCGTAAATTTTCCAATTTGGAGATTTTCGAAGAGATTGAGTATGTGATCGTTTTTCAATCTCTAAACCCGTAAGGATTTGAAGTTGTTTGTTCGACTCCCCGTAGCTGCAGAAGTCTAGGTAAACGAACAGCTCAATTATCCGTTGTGTCGTGCATCCTAAGACTGAATGTTACAATGAGCCTTCTTTTCTTAGAATATTCCAAAGCTAATGGTCGGAAACCCGCCTTGAGAAAATTTACTAATAAAGTGATCCGAGTAATTCATGAAAATGAACACTTGTAAAACATATTTTTTACTAATGGAAGTAAAAATGATCAACCAAATGGTTTCCAAATACCTGCAGATATAGTTGATAGCTGTCTTCATGCTTGCTTGGTATAGAAAATACAGTTACTGTAACAATCGCATTCCACGCGCTGTATAAGAGCAGAAAAATCTAAATTAACAAATTGATGAGAATTAAATATAGTGGACTGCTGGTATATAAGTTAGCTATAGTCATTAACTACTGTGATCATATCAAGACTGATGTATCCAATTATAATACATTTGAACTGCTTATAACAATAGTATCAAAACAGGCCCTAGTCTAACTTCTGAAGGAAGCTGTAGGATCTGTTATAGTCTATAACAAACAAAATACCTCAGAGCACGGTGGTATACCTAAGGTTCCGCAATTGGGTATTTGTCTTTTTCTGGTCATGATACAAAATAAAACTAGTGTAATATATTATTCTGACAACAAACACAATTGCGTATCGAACCATATAATGGAAGTTTATTTTTGCCACAGGACGAGCGATTTTTGAAACTTTAAACAACACCGCTCACTGCAGTCTTTTTTCTGTTATGGACTATAGGCAAATTTACTGAAACGATTTGTGGTAAAGCATAGTTTCCACAATTTTACAGCCTCGGCCAGGTCGATTTCATGCAAATTCACGGTTCTTATCCCTTCCAACAGATCCGCTAAATTTGCCACCCCTGATCAGGCCGGGCCGGGCCCTGAAAAAAGTCGCCGGGCCGGGTCGGGCAGGGCCCGGGCCCAAGTTGGAAGGTCTGTTTTACAGCCCCGGCCAGGTCGACCCGTCCGCTAAATTTGTCACCCCTGACTCAGACAAACGGTTTTGCTGGCTCTTTTATTCGCTAGAAACATTCTAAATGTACCTTATTGTTCCTATTGCTTAATTTGAATGTATGATCGATTGGAAGAATGGTCTGCATTCGGTTGAAAAACATAAATACCCCGAGAACCACCATGAAAATAAAAAGTACCAAAACTGAATAGAATATAAATATTAGAGGTAGCTTGAAATATTTTACAATACCTCCAGGTCTACCCATCAGTAATGGAAGATATGAAATGGGTATCTAAATATTTTAGTTTTATGAAAGATTGATATCTATGTGATCAATATTGATGTTTTATTTTTTAAAAGCAATCTGATCGACTCACAGTCACCGTATTCATCGATAAGTCGTCCAAGGATACAAAAATATGAAAAGCTAACAAATAATATTTGAAACTTTTCATTTGTGGTGTTGAATGTCTAATTATAAGATAACCGCATAACACATTTAGTGACGTTGATATAATACCAACAATATGCATTGTAAGGATATACAAACTATGATCACGATTAACATCGCAAGCGGGATCCATTTGAAAATCTAAGTACAAATATGCATTAATGAAATATCATAGCTTCAATATTGCTTATCGTATTGGAGTCACGTAAAATGAGAGAAATTACCATGTGTTTAACATTGTGTGTTCTTAATTAATGTTAAAGGGAAACACCTGCTTTTTAATATTAAATAATAATAAGATATGAGCAATATTAGAAGAAACAATTATGAGTAAAAGAGGAACAATAAAAAATGGTTGTTCAGCGTATTTAATGATATTCGGTACCTCAAATAGTCCCGAATTCACTAACCTTTCATCTTCTCGTACAAATAGAAATCAGTTCTTCAGCGGTCTAAAAATATATATACAATGTATCTTGATTTGTTTTAAAAATAATGTGACAACAAATATAAGCGATTTTGTTTCTCTCAATAAGACTTGTGGAGGAGAAAGCAAATTAGTGGACTCAAACGATATAGATGTATCTGGGTTTCTATGAAATAACAGATCCAACTAACAGTTATCTCTTTCATTGTATATACTTGAATAAATAAATATATAAAGTTGCAAATTTAATTTTGTAACCTGGCAGTTTTGTTTAACTGAGACTGACTTGAATTATATACTGTAGAACGCTATCTGCTATTCTAAATTTAAAAGGATATGCTACATTATAGCACCTTTTGCGCTCCATTCAATCCCCGCGCTTTATTGCTCACAATTTTAGCCAACTGTTTTCTTTTTTATCATTTTAAACTTGAAGAAATTCGATGATTTATAGCCGGGACGCCCCTATATCATTCAAGTTAGAGTAAATGTACTATATTGTGGTCGATACCCCTTTTTCAGCTGAGTTGTTATTTGTTAACAATATATTACAGTCGTTGGACTAATCGCCTGCAAAGGGTTACGGTGCGAACTGCAAAGTTATTAGATCTAATTTTTAGATATGCCAATTCTAATTTTTTAATCCTTTAGCTGCAAGCGAAGGTACACTAATGTAATCTTAGTTTACATTATATTGAACTTTCTCTGTGGTTTCCACTGTAGGGCCAATAAATTTGTTTAAAAAGTAGTACAAAAAATCTTGAATATAATTATCTGCAAGTCTATTTGATAATGTTGAGGATATCATCTCGCACACATGTTTCAAACTCCCTGACACAAATTGCGAAAAAATTTGTAATTCTTCATTTACAAATTAAGTAAATACTTTAAAAAAATTAAACCAGTGCTTGCTACTAAGTTGTATTATAATCTGAAATGCTTCACTAATCTTTTTGTTTAGATAGGCATTATTCAAGAAATATAGTTAATTCATCATCAGTAATACTAGAACAAAGAGTTAAGATTCAACAGATGTCGCCAAGGTTCGATTCTAAAAACTAAGTTTATTTTTCTTAATTTTATATGTTGTATTTCCAAAAAAGCCTTATATGTAATGTTTAGATCATCTAACTAACTTTCCGATAAAACGGGATGTATTCCCAAGGAAGTTTTAAACAAAACTTCCTTGTTACACGAGTGAGACTAACGACAATTGACCGAGGTCATTTCACAAAACTGTCATTTTTTTGTTGGTTTTATGTACTATACGTTGTATTACACAACATTCTAAACTAGAATAAATAACGATTTTTAAGATTCTTGAAAGAGTAAGAATCCTATCAACCTAAATGGTTTCTCACAATTTCACCTAAACAGATAACTGTATTATTATATTTACTATACTTATTAGTATTAAGTTTATGAATAATCACACAATACTAACCTATTGTTTGGAAACGATGGTAGATAAGAATCTTTAAAACATTTCAAATAGTTAGCTTTCAAGTGAAAGGATACCTCATGGCATAAATGCTACACGTGATTAGGAAAGAGCTGTGTAATATAAAATATACTAAAGTTCCTTTCTTGTTAGCGTGCAAGCATTGAACTACAACAAACCTTATAGGCGATCCAACAAAAAATAAACCCAGGGAAGTGCAACTATGAACTAGCAGCTTATTTATCCCGTGTTTCGTGCACCCAAAATCAGAATACCAGAAAGGAGCAGGCTTTGCTCATAAGGTTTCGAAATGATTGGCCTAGAACCCTGCGCCGAAGAAATCTACTATTACATATATGTGCGATAACAAGAAATAAAATTCTCAAAACGAAATATTACGCTGATCTGGCGAACGAAAATCTCTCGTTCATATTATCTATGTTTGTGACGCAGGCGTTAAATTCTTTTCGTCAAATGAACTGATTTTTGGTACAAAGCAAGGACACTGTAGTAGTTGATAGATTGAAAAGTTACCCTTTGTTGAAGCAATAGTAAAGTTTCTTACTAACCTTTTGTGAGAAAATATAGTCTATCTCAAGACCTAGTTTTCCAGCGCGGTATGACGAGCGGGGCGCAGTGTTATATAAAATGAATGTACTTTTGGAGAAAACGCACCAGTCGACCGATTGCAGATTCATTTTATATAACC
>JAQGAV010003331.1:0-12704 GCA_034691345.1 Phasmarhabditis papillosa | reverse complement strand
AGCACAGGCAGGTAGAAATTATTGCACTCTTTATGGTTAATGCCGAAAAATAGTACTGAAATCTAACTTTTTTGAAAATATCCGCTAAAAAGTGTGAAATAGACTATGGCCGGACGGGGCCGACATGGGCTCGTCACCTGAAAGGGCTCATTCGCAAACGAGCCGTGTTGCCCATCTCTACTGTATATCGAACACGGTAAGTTCGTTCACATTTTGAAAACTTGGAGTAACTAGTTTTATTAAGTTTCAAACATACTGATGCATCATTGCTCCTCCCCAGGGTACCATTGCGAAAGCTTCGAAAACGTAGCCGAAGATGAGAGCCAGTGCGGGCAGTTCGAGACCACGGATCAGGGCAAAGATTATGCCCAGAATCATGTAAGTGTAGTTACCCTCGGCATTGCGGAAAATGTCTAAGAAGCCGGCGTTTACCACACCATCCTGGAAATCATAGTTATAATAGGACAGACTCTTGCGTTATAGGTATGTTCACGTCATAACGTCGTTTTTGGCTGTATAACCGGGCAGGCTAAAAACTGCCGGGGCACCCACCCGGGCGTTTCTATACAACGGCCACTGATGCAGTATATGCTAGTACCGCCTCTCTCCAGGATACTGCGCAATAGCCGAGCTCACCATATTTTACTTATATGCTCCATATGAATTGAGAATCTGCACAATTATTCAGTTTTTTAAACTACCTCATCCATGACTCTTTTCACTTCCACAGCAAAGGCTTCATTTTCCATATCTGCATTTCTATCGTAAGACTGTCTTCCGAAAGAGTCGTTCATAGAAGCTCCGCGGATGAACGCGTCTCGGCCAGATCTGAAAAATATACTTTGGATTATGAAAATGTGGGCCTGACTTTAACTGATTGATCCAGTAAATAGTTTAATCTTTACAGATATTCTGGATATTCTTTAAACTTTTTGCTTAATTCGAAGTAATTCACATATTTTTAATACAGAGCTAGTAGGCAATTTGCATGCCCGTGAATCACAACTGCAAGTCTTTCGGTGAGAATGCTCCACGAGCTGGCACGGCGTTCGCAAAAATAGCCCAGATAAAACCCGTATTCCTTTCACTTCACTATTACTTTTATTTTAGGCTATAAAAAACAAATCTAACTCTTTCTGTTACTGAAGTTTATCATACAACCTAGCTTCCTTACCTTCTTGAGCTAACCAGTGACGATGTTCTTGACAAAGTATATGATACGTTATCCTCATCTCTTAGATCAATCTCTTCATCTTCACCGGCTTCGGCTTCTGGATGGAATTGTTGTGCCTTTACAAGGTCGTAGTAGCGTCCTCGCATAGCTACAAGTTCCTCATGAGTTCCTTGTTCGGCTATTTGTCCCTTCTCGAATACGACAATCTTGTGCGCATCACGAACGGTAGACAGGCGATGAGCAATAACGATGGTGGAACGTCCTTTAGACGCGTTGTTTAGGGCTTCCTGAAAAAAATACAGTGCTGGATATAACTCTCAGGATTTTGGATCTACTAAGCTACATTTTTAGGAAAATTTTGTTTTTAAACACCAAAGTATAATGTGAAAAGTAAACTCTAATCTCGGCATATAACATGTTTACAAAAGGGAACTTTCGATTTCAGTCAAAGCAGAGGCATAGTCTTTAAAAGAAAAAGGCTGCAAGGTGCGGTGTTAGAAAGGCTTTCAGCAACAGATTATAGATAGCTTTTCTTACCTGTACAACACTTTCACTCTGTGCATCTAGAGCACTAGTAGCTTCATCTAGAAGCAACACCTTGGGATCTCTAGCTAACGTTCTTGCTATAGCGATTCTTTGTTTTTGTCCACCGGATAACTGAACACCACCGTCACCGATATAGGTGTCGTAGCCCTAAAAAAGAAAAGTATTATTCTTTTCATTTATGATTTTAGTATTAGAATATTCATTTTCGTTTTAGAATGTCTAATAAATCTGTAATTCTTATAAACTTTAGTGCACAGTTTACTCTCAACATAAGCATTTGGGATAAACAAAGTTGTTCAATACTAATTAGCATTATGTATAGTCGACGGATGAATCGTTTGCAGACGTGTACTGTAGAATTTAGAAAGAGCGCGGAAATCGAAGGAAAATTTACAAGCAACCGATAGAAAGTGCGCTCCCCTTATAATAAATAGACCTTTAAACTACATGAGATAAGTTACAGCTAGTAGTTGCTTGTAAACAATGCTTACTTACATTCGGTAGTTTCTGGATGAAATCATGAGCGTTGGCCATCTTACAGACTCGAACCATATCAACTTCGGTCATTTCGGGGTGTCCGAGTCTTAGGTTATTAGAAAGGGTATCATTGAATAGAATCGGTTCTTGCTGGACAATTCCAACATTGTTGCGCAGCCATTCAATATTCAGACTTCGAACGTCGTTGCCGTCAAGAAGCACCTAATACTTGATTGTTAAACTTTAAGTTTAAAGAAAGTTTATAGATAATAAAAGTCGAATCAAAGTTTTCTAATATGGTTCACCAGTTTTAGAAAACTAGCCTTATTTGAAGGTGATTAGACCTAGAATATGTGCTCGAGAAAAGATGTGGAAGTTCGTTTTTAAATTCATGAACAATGTTTGCTATTTAAATTATTAACAGAGAATCTTAATATATTTTACTAGTGTACCAACCTTTCCGCCTTCTTGTTCGTACAATCTGGTCAATAATCCAACAGAAGTTGACTTTCCGCATCCTGAATGCCCCACAAGAGCCACTGTCTGTCCCGGTTCTATGACTAGATTTAGACCGTTTAGAACCTTAGCTTCTTTTCTAGTAGGATAGCGGAAGTGGACATTCTCGAATACAACCCGACCGGTAACCCTGTCTGGAGTCAGACCCTTGCCGGAATAGACATCGATCTTGGGAACCTGGAATTGAAAGAATCTATACCTGGATACTCTAAAACTATTTTGTGAGTTTGTATTGAAATGGCGATCATGGTGTTTTTGTTTATACCGAAAACCTTAAACTAGAAACTTTTATTGGTTTATTATATAAAAACATTTCAGCTCAATTCACCCGGAATTACAACAATGCCTTAAAAACAAAGTGTGAACCATTTTTGTACCTGATAAAATCAAGACAGATTGAAAAAGTGGTTTCCAATTCTAAATGTTTTAAGTTTGACTGACTAAATATACCTACCCTTTCGATTGTTTGGTAGATCGTAGCTGCAGCTACTCTTGCATTTAGCAGAACCATCAAATGAGGCGATATAAGACCCAGGAAATAGGCTCCCAACAACATTGACATTACAACAATAAACACATCTCCGGGGGTCTTGATGATCTGGATCTTTAGAAGGTAACCTCCGTACCTGGAAGAGAATATTGAAATAGTATTCTTTAGTGCCGGCGCGCGGCGCGCCGGCGCAAAAAGTAGAGCGAAAAATAGACTTTAAAATGTTTCATATTAAGAAATATGATTTACACTTTGTTTTTCTTTCGAAGGCTGAAAATATTGTATTTTTACAGTTGAAATTACTAATTTTGTTTATATATGTTCTGAATAACTTACAACATTCCTGCTCCCATGAAAGCGAATAGGATAAAGAAGAAGAGGCCTCCGAATAAACCACTCCAGAAACCCTTCCATACGGCAAAGGATTTACCCTTTCCGAGCTCGGCAGAGTATCTGTAACAGATCATTTTCTCATGATTCTAATGCATGGGCCGGCCGAAAATCAACGTTTTTTGGGCTCAAACCGCCACTCCCTTCTGCAAAGTATCATAAAAACTTATATCCCATATAAGGTCACTGGCTGTTATTGATGCCGAGTGAGATTGGTAAAGTTACCTATCGACCATGGTATTTTGTCCGTTGAAGGCCTGGACGGTTCTGACACCCATAAGAGATTCTTCAGCAATAGCTCCCGCCTTTCCGACACCAGCTAGTTCGCTCATGGTGGTTGAGGTCATTTTCTGAAATAACAGCATTAAAAGCAGGGCATATTGATTTTTATACTATCATGATACTATTCATATGCGCTTGTCCAATAAAATTTCTGAATTAAACTGGTTTCAACTGAATTAGACTACAAATTGAAAACCCATCGGGTTGTTGGTATATTTTTAGGGTCTGCCAGAAAACAAAACTGGAGACAGTTCCTTTTTTGAACCCTCAAAAAAGGAACTGTTTTGTAGGCGAATCTAAATTCTTGATTTCAGAATAGGTCTGTTTTCGCTACTTCTGTTTCTTTGAAGTCGCTAATATATTTTTAAGCTTGTTCGAACTGTTTCTGATCTAAAGAAAGTGATTTCAACTTCCGTAGACTATAAACTTAAAAATAGAATATTGTTTAATAATTTTAATTTAGGTATATTATGAGTAAAATTCTTACCCTAGCCATAAGAGACATGCAAATACAAGTAGCTGGAGCAACTCCTAACATCACTAGGGCTAGACGCCATTCATAAATGAAGGATACAATTACTGCAGCTATAAACATAGCACCACCACGGATGAGCAGACCTAGCTTATCTCCAATACCTTCGCGGATACGCTCCATGTTACTGAAAATGAGATATATAAGTTATATATAATATAAGCATTTTGTAGTCAGCACCGAGAGTAATAATGGAGCGTCACTTGCTTTTTTATAGGATTTTTAACACCGCACCTGCAGGCAAATTGCACGCGCGTTCTTACAAAGTAGAATATTGAACGGAGAGTAGCCGCCAGATGCTGGCTCGGTGCTCACGAAAAGGGCACAAACGAGCGTTGAATTATTTACAGTCCATCATTACTCCTTGCGTTGACTATATAAATACAACAGATTTGGGCGGTTTCAAGCTTTTCGCTTTAAAGTTAGCAAATTTGCGAAATTGTATAACATTATAAAGGTTGTATGGACTCTTCAAATTCTTAACTGTTCTGTTAAGATTGAACCGGGACTGAAAAGTTCGAGAACTTACTCATTGAGCTTAGTTGTCAAAGCTCCAGAGTGATTCTTGTCGAACCATCCGGCATTTTGCCTAAGAATAGAGCGAACATACTCGTGTCGCATCTTAGCAATGATTCTAGTGCAGAGTTGGTGGAAACACATATACTGGAAAGAAGTTTATTTTATAAGTTTACATCATTATTAAATACTGTTTAGATTAATGCTGATTGTTGTAAAAGTAGGTTCACATAAAAAAGGGCTCTTATATAGTCCATCTCAAGACCTAGGTGTCAGCGCTGTATCACGAGCGGGGCGCCGTGTTATAAATTGAATGTAAATTCGGTAGACGTGGTGAGTTTCTTCCAAGAGTACATTCATTTTTAAAACCCTGCGCTACGCAGTGATACCGCATTGGAAACTTAGGTCTTGAGGTGGACTATAGCTTTTAAAAAGTGTTGCGCTATTCAATAAGGTGTGAGAAGTTAGAATCTATTTCGAGTGTTATAAAGTTACCTGAATAAAATTTGTGATCAGGATGAAAACCCCAATTCCTAAGAATATATAGACATTCTCATAAGCTTTGACTCTGAATTCGCGACTGTTTGGCGGGTAAACGAGCAGAACGTTTGTGACACGACCACTGAAATATAAAACTATTCAAGTTGCCCTGTTGCATTATTTAGAACTATCATGTTTTCTTTTGATAACTTAGTTCACTTTGCGCCTTATTAAGATAATATTAAACTCTAATTGGAGATTGATATATTTTAGCTGGATCTCTGGGTGGTATTCATTACTACTTGGTTTATATGTATTTTCATTGAAAGAATTTTTGACACCAGATTTTGGATATCTCGACCCTAGTTGGCGTGCCAAATGCAACTAGATTGCGCATTCATTGCAATAGTTTTGCTAACCTGACAAGCGCAAGAATCGGCTGTGATACTCCCGATACAATAGCACAACATATACCGATGAACAGCATGAAGTAGTCCCATGATGTACCAAATCGGAACTGAAATATTATATGTTTGCACTAAGCTTGTTACAAGTATTTTGTCTAACCATAAACCTAATTTAAGCTTCATTATTCGAATCTATGCTCCAAAGAGAACATGATAACATCATCAGAGACTTTCAAAAATGTATTCACCAAAAATCAAGCAACATAGTGTTTATTTTTAACTCGGTGCAGTACAAGTCTACAGTTTTTCTAAACCTTTTGAAATTCTAATCACTGGTCATTGTAACTGCTTTCAAACAAAACGAACAACTTTGAAAAGCAATGTTTAGCAGTGATGTTAGTTGTGTTTGCTTAACACACTAGAAGATGTCTTCTTTTTGCAGACCGACGAAAGTTTTTGAGTCGCTGCGCCAGCGCAGTCCTCGGCTTGTTTGATAACCCTTGTTGAACTTGGCACCGTCTATTGACTCAGAATTGCCGAAGCGGCACCTCGACCACTGTTCTTTTGAACCACTTTCGGCAACTGGTAGTTCCCACTTTAGTAACTTTTGTTATATTTACTTAAAGTTTTAGTTTACCAGGTAAAGAGCTTGTGAACTGAGAAACTTAATGTTTGCGCCTGCTCGAGTCTAGTGTGGTTTGTGGCTGCCGCGCAAAATGGGGTTTGCCGAGTTTTCTAGGTTTTTGTTGAATGAAACATGTCAAATAAATAAAAAGGTTTTAAAGTAGGCTCAATAATAGTTTGACAATTTTATTCAATCGCCGTTTTGCAAGTTGACAAGTTAAATAAATACAAAGTATCAAAGTTGCTGACTGAAGGTTTTACCAATTTATCGGGCTATTGTCAGTTTTTAAGTTTCGGGTGCTTAAGGCCTTTTATCAATAACTTACCAATCCCAGAATTGATACGGGTTGTACTTCGAGAGGTTGATCGGCGATATCACCTCTGTAAACAAAGTGTTGAAATTGAGTCTTACCATTAGACTATCGGACATTCCAGGGGGGATGCCACCGCGCAGTTATATGATATGTCTGAGAGATGTCCCTATCATTACAGAGCGCCTACACTATTCCCGAGCACCGATGAAGGACTCATTGACGTAGGTGCGCTATGGAAATGATTTGATCTTTTGAGCCGGAACATTTGGGTAAAGCGGTTGAAAATTCCGAATACGATTTAGTTGTTCACATTTGGATCATTTCTATAAACTGTTCAGTTCGTAGAAAAGATGGTTTCTCAGGTTTCAGGAAAAGTGAAGGTTTGATCCAGGTTCGCTTGGGTATAGATACGTTGAACAATGTGCAGAACAACTTTAGGTAAGCTTATCAGACTTGACCAGTAAGTTCCGAAACCATTGGGTTTGAGCAACTAACCTGCACAGAAGATAATTGAGTGCCTTTTCCATAATGGATGGTTTATACAAAATCTTTGGTTCCTCATCTTCATCATTATAAGTCGACGGCACGGCCATGGCGGGAAGTGCCAAGACCTAAAACCAGAATCGTTTAGTTCATTTGAAGCTTCCAGGGGAACAGTTTATTCTGGTCTTTGGAAAAGCATTACTTTAGCATCTTTTCACTTTTTAGAACAAAACCATAGGAAATTAATAGTTAACTAGTTTATAAAGCCTTGAAATGTTAACGAAAACCTTACAACACAACCTTTTATCCCAAAATATCGCTTATAAATAATTCAGGGGTATCAGATTACTTAGAAGCTCAAAACTATACGAACAAACAAGTCTCCTATTTGAAATTAATAATGATCCAATTTTTAGCAAATATGTCTCTAGTTTGTTTCGTAACTTATAAATTAGCAATGTTTTACATAATATTACAAACTACAATCTATATAATTCAAATAACCTACCGTACTCTTATTACTCTTGGTTGAATCCCGTATAGGGGAACTCATACCCCGTTGCAGGGGCGGTTCTTTAGGAGCCATACTTTTATCGTTCTTTCATAGACTGAAACATTTATATATTAATAAAATAAACTAATTAAACAAAAATAAAGTTAATACAAAGAAAATGGATTGCAAACCTAAATAAAACTAAAGGCAACTAGTTCTAGCACTTATTAAACAAAGTCTGATGAATTCAAAATAAAGATAGTTTACTAGTAAAACTGTTAAATCTCAAAAGATTCAGATTATAAAAGTTAAACTCTAGTCTTCTAGATTATGATAGATCAAGGTTACTGTAAGTGTTGCTGATAAATTGCAAGTAAGTTGCCAATTGGCCGGTATTGCCTGAGACGGTGGCAAGTCTTGGCAAACGGTAGCTTTTATACAGTGTGGTAGAGTGTATGTTTGAGGAGTACACACCAAGAACATGGATTGACAAGGCGAGAGACGTGGAAATAGGCTATTTAGCGCGGAGACGCCGAGTGTAGTTTATGTTCATCGTTATGAAACGAGTAAGAAGTCTTTGATCCAGAATGACTGCAGGCTCCTCCCGGTTCACTTCTTAATCAGTCCAGCCGGGATTGAATGATCTTCGACGCGTGGTCGGGACTCCAGTGAACTTGTGATCTGGCTGGGACGACTGGGTAGCTTCTGAATGTAGTATGTTTCAGACCTAGTGATATTCTTAAAGGTGTCTTCAAACCAATGCCAAGTGTCTTATTCCATTCGCAGAAGTTGGTATATAAATAACGTGCCAGCTTAAATAAACTAAATTTTGGTAACTTAAACCAAGTTTTATCGAAATCTATAATATTGGATTTTGTGAATCAACTGGGTATATTTGAATCACATAATAATAATAATATTTTTGTCAGAATCGCAGATCACATGTTTGTTGTGGATTTGTATTGGATTCCGGTAATCATGTTTCTAAACATTCTGGGCTCGTCTCTCGCTATTCTTTGCCAAGTAACACCAATTCTTCCTATTGTGGTTGCTGCAATGAAATCATCTGCCTATTTGGTGTATTGTCGTCTACGGCGCCTGGTTCTGTTTATCGGGAACTCTGTCTTTTGTCTTTAGCAAGCGCTTGACTGTCAGCTTGCTATATTCATGGCTTTTCATAATTTAAAAAAGTATAAATATTTAATACTTCAAGAAGCTCTCAATTTTTAAAACTTCTGACTTAAAGCTCTATCGAGTCCAAATCTCTCGAAGTATTATACTTGAGGCATTTTCTAGTCTTCAATAAAGCTCTATTTACAAAAGACATACAATACACGCGAGCGACGGTCACTTTTACCTTTCCTACGAACAAGCACATTTTACAAGATACTACAAATTCTTCAGAGCTTCGGGTTTTTAATAGTCTGAAATATCCGATATACTCAATGGTAAGAAGTTTACGGGCCGGTACGGGCCGTCCCGGTTTCAAAATAATGAGAACTCATAGATCAGTCATTCAGGCCGGCCTTTTCTGAATTAATTCAGAATGTTGTTTTACAATAAGTTTTTTTTTTGAGTTTGATATATTTTGAAACAATGTCATTACTGGATTTTCAAAGTGGAACCACAGTTACAAACTCGAGCCGAGCCCAGAGGCCCGTCAGCGGGGTGGGCCGTTTCCCGAAGAATTGAAGCCTCATTCAACTATTTTCCTTTTCTTCCGCATCACTCTTTTTTCCCTAAAATACGTAAGTAACACTCCATTATTCATCTTGAATCACACTCTACTTTTCAGTTTATTCCTAATTGATCAATTTCTAGCAAAATTTTCCCTTGAGTTAATAAAAATCTCTCGGTCAGTCAACCTTTTATCAGCATTGTCAAGTTCATCTGGCGACTCCTAAACATCATAGACTAACTTTCTATTTACATTTAATACTGAGATCAAATATTGCGACATAAATCGCAATTGAAAGAAGAATTACATGACCTTTGACTTTTTTCGTAAGAGAAAAGTACTGGATTCGGATTTGTTTATATTTTTAATGATATAATTAAACTCTTAAATGAATTAAACTTCGTATATCGTTCGTAGGGGGAACAAGGCTCTAGGATTTTGGTGGAGTAATGTCTAGAGAGTCGAGTAAGTTTTGATAAGGACCGTTGAGGAAATTCAAGACGTGAAGGTTTACTATCATCTAAATGACTTAAAGTTAGTAAAGATTATGGTGTTAGCATAAAATTAAAACCGTATAATAATTGATTTCTTATTATGACGTAGGAAATATTAGTCTCACGTTTTGAAGGAGTGTTTTGATAGGAAACAACGTTTTGAAATTAGACCTTCCTTCGTATCCAACAAGTTATCTAGTACACTATCGACGGCGCGGAGTAATCGCTTGCAGTTAAAGGTCTAATAATTTAAAAATATAACATATATTTGCTCTGAATTTGCTCTATTTACACTAATAACCTCTAAAAACTTTGCAGTTCGTACTGTAAACATTTGCAAGCGATTAGTCCACTGACTATCTGAACTTACTAAAAATATTTCTTTGACCAGACTTTTTGCTCTCATTGGCTTCACTGAACTTGAATATTTGCTCACTGGCACGAAAGATCACGTTGAGCGACCGGAATTTTAAAAGTCGCTAAGCAAATTAACAGGTACACAATGACGTTAAACTTTGTTATAAACATCGGAATTGTTAAACAAACTGATAATTAACAAAATTATCTATTAAACAAAGGTATGAATAACAAGCATAGATGAAGGTTAAAAGAAAAACGGAATCCAGGTGTGAAAAGAAGTTTGACCAATATCAAACATTCATAACAAATTCTGCGATAGATAAGCTGTTCTGCGCACGAATGAAAGCTTAAAAGAGCTAGCGAAAGAAAGAGCTTTCAATAAATTTGTCGACATCGAATTATAATTCTCGAATCATTTCCGCTTTCAGTTGTTTATATATCCGCTTCTCACTGGCAATCCTTTTAAGTTTTAGAAATTATTACTTCCCGAATTTTTTCAAGCTTTCTTCTAAACTTTAGAAAAAATTAAACACAATTATTAACTTTCCACAACTACCCATATTGAAATTAGTGACCCTTTCGCATCCGTCCATTGGTGTTCACGGAATAGTCTCTGGAAAGACACCGCGCCACTCTCTAATTTGAACCTTTTCCACTCGAAAGTGCAGTGTATTGTCTTATTCGAGGCGGTAGCTGTGTGAATTGTGCTCTTTCTAGTTTCTTCTTCCTTTGCTCCAGTTGAGCTTAGCTGCCTGCTCTGCTCATAAATGTGTTAGACATGACTGTAGTCTGTAGTAGCAAACAAATAGTTTCACCCATCACCGACATCGGGCCATAGCGCGCCGGCGCAACTTGCCAATCAGCGCCAGAAATGTGCCAATAGTTGAATACAACAATGGAAAGTGGTGATAGAGAAGGGGAACAAGTTTTTTTGTTGCTAAAATAAACTAAGTTTTGTGCCCGGTATTATATTAAAGTTGTAAACGTAACTATTCGTCATGTTTACTGTATTGTGGCCATTGTGAAGATTAAACCTTGTAGACAATAGTTTATTCAAAAGTATTACGAGTATCAGGGTTGGAAAGGAGATCTTTCGTCAAATTTTCTCGGTCGGGCCCGGTCATTCCCCACCCGCTGATAACGGCCAACTAAGGAAAATTAGCAAAGTTGTTTGAACAGTACCGCCTTCTAAATTGTATATTTGAACAAAACGCAATTAGTCAAGTTAAACCAAACAAAGTTTATTGCAAAACAAAAATAATACAAAACAACAAAATATATTTCAACTGCTATCTGATAGATAAAGATCTTCGTCGTGAGGTTCCACCCTAGTAGATTTTCTAGAACTGACGTTCTTGTAATCACGAATACCGGCTCGCTCCCCACGCATACCGGGGAAGCACTTATCCAGCAACTGAATGTACTCGGCGCGTAGTTCGGCTCTGAAAATATGGGATTACATTTGCAAAATACTTGAGCAAGAGTAGTTTTCATAACACTTATGTTTGTATATCTTCTAAAGAATCTACTCATTACAATACATATACTGACGAGCCCCGCATTGATCGAAACTACGAAGTCTAGACCCAGGGGCGAAACGTTGTAGCTTTACACACACTCTATATTTCGAAAAACTTAATATACATTTTCTTCTTTCTTCAATTTTAATGTATTTAGTATTCAAATACTTATTAATAGTTTTTATTTTAACAGTATACATTTATGGTAGGTTTCAAGGGTAGTAGCCAGGAAAGCACGTGGTGTTATATTAAAATGAATAGATTGGGAGTATTTCCTCAGAAGTACATTCATTTTAATCTAACAGCACCTCTCTTCAGGATACTTCGATAGGAACCTAGCTGATACACGATATATATTGACTATTTCTGTGTCTTTAAACGTTTCCCAGTTTAAAGTATAAACTCATTTTAGCAATATATTGCTCAACTTTGCCTACCCTTTATCAACAATATGCAAACGGGGTGATACAACTTCTGTATGAGCTTGTTCAATGTGTCTTGTTACTTCATAACGTCTAGTAATAGGCATACCACAAATACCACATCTGAAATACATTTGAATATACTATTCTATTAAATATATGTAGATATTTGCTCCAGAGGGAGAGTTTTCACGGACCAGAACGCAAATTTTTTCGTACGGGCAGACCAAGGCGGCCAGTGAAATCCCTTGATTTACTCTACTTTTGTAAGACAAGCAAGGAGCGGCAAAAAATGTTACATCAAGTTTTTCGAAACGACCACTCGCCTAGGGTTGCTATTTGGTGAAGCAAAAACTACCCCATTGCCTAGTTAGAACTTTGTTCGCGAACTCTGCAAATCTTTGCCTGCTTTTTTTCCACCAATCTTTCCAAATTTGTCTAAAATACGACCACCCCCCCCTGCATAGAAAATGCGCCGCTCCTTGAACCTAGGTAAATTCAAAATT
>JAQGAV010003330.1:0-12706 GCA_034691345.1 Phasmarhabditis papillosa | reverse complement strand
TATATATATTAAATGAACTAATATAATATATTCTAGGTGCCTTTCTGATACCATATGTGATAATGATGGTTCTTCTTGGCCTGCCGCTATTCCTTATTGAATTAGGCATTGGCCAACAGTTACGAACTGGACCAATCGGTGTTTGGAATGCTATTCATCCATATCTTGGAGGTTAGTAGATTCATATTCCTTTAATTATTTGTAACTAAGGAACCGTTTTGAACCATAATACTTTAAGCTTTTCATTTTAGGAGAACGCTACAAACTAATAACTTATTATTTCAGGTCTTGGTGTTTCGGCAGCCATAGTTTCCTATTTGGTGGCTTTGTATTATAATGTGATTATTACTTGGTGTCTGTACTATTTATATCAGTCATTTCAAATAGAACTTCCCTGGGCGGTAGGTTATCTCAACTTTAAATATATTTTTAACATGAACTAGGCACATTGTAACCAAACTCAGAGTCAGAATTTTTAATTACTTAAAACAGTTGGATAATACAAATACTCTAGAAATGCCCCATGGAAAATGGAACCATAAATGAAGAATGTAAAGGATCTACATCAACTACAATGTTCTTCTGGAATAGAATAGCACTCGATACCACCGGGTCAGTTTGTATCCAACCAAAATTTAAGTTAACAGTTAACAATTTATTTGTCTTCAAGACCATATCTATGAATGATTTTAGTGAAATTGGCGACTTGGGTGGTTTCAACCCTCACGTAGCGATATGTTTGATTGGGGCTTGGACACTTATCTACATGTGTGTTATGAAGGGAATTAAGTCAAGTGGAAAGGTATGGTTTTGTAAAAGGTTTAATAGTTTACTATAATTTTAACAGGTAATGTATATGACGGCCACCTTTCCCTATGTAGTCACAACCATTTTCCTTGTTCGATCTCTAACTCTTGAAGGAGCTATGGAAGGACTGTGGTTTATGATAAACCCCGATGTAAGTAGTTTATTATATTGTTTAATATTATTTATTATGTTAGTATTAAGTATATATTTGTAGAAGAACTTTGAAACTTAACTTGATATTTTTTAGCTACACAAACTCTACAGTCCAACTGTTTGGTTGGAATCAGCAACACAGATTTTCTACTCTATGGGATTAGGATTCGGAGGTGAGCAGCCTAATATTCTATTATAAACTCGTTATAGTAAATAATTCGGAATTTTTTGAAGTATCTCTTACACCTAATATTCCACAACTCGATAACTTTCACCTGAACCTCAAAAACAGTTATATTCCTGTGTGGTAGGACCAAAAAAATTCAAAAATACATATAACTTAACTAAATTGAGTGATCAATTTCCTCACTTCATTAATTTTTCAGGATTAATTGCATTTGGTAGTTACAACCCGGTTAAGAACAACTGTAAGAAGGATGCCTGTTGGCTAGCTCTAGCTAATGTATTTACCTCACTATACACGGCCGTTGTTATATTCTGTGTACTAGGATATATGGGACACAATAACATGAACGATTGTATTGAAAAGTAAGCAAGTTGTACAGTTTACTCTTTTATTCAAATATCGAGATAAATTTCTAACCCGGTTTTAGCGAGTGATATAAAAATTATATAAGTTGTTTAAACGTTCTTATTAAAATACAGATAAGTATCATCAGAACTCGTGTAACACACTGATTAGTAACGTTTCTTTTTTCAGAGATATGAGTGTTATGTCATCCGTCTATCCAGAATGGTTTAATTCAACTGAAGATGTTAAAAACATGTTCACATATGATCAATACAAAGAGGTTTGTTTAACTATGAATGTCCTTCCTAATGATTTTCTTTTAGATGTTGAGCGAACGCTTTCTTGGTACCAATTTTCCTAAAATGGAGAGCCAATCGTTATTGTGTGATTACAAACAGATTATAACTGAGGTTTGTTAGTTCATAGAAACGTATTTTAATAAAACATTGTGGGTGGGATTTTATTTAAATTCGTACTTCAGACAGCCGAAGGTACCGGACTAGCATTTGTGGTCTTCACCGAGGCTATTCTCAAGTTCCCTTTTCCGCCTATGTGGTCCGTTCTCTTCTTTTTGATGCTGTTATCGCTTGGTCTGGGCTCTATGTTTGGTGAGTTTCATTCGTGTGTGAGGATACTTTAATATTTTTATAGTTCATACTATAACCAAGAGCAGTAGCTTGTTATAATATTAGCTAAAATAAATCGGCCCCCTCTCCCTATTTACAATAACTCAGTCACAATCACACAGATACCCGATACAGGGCTTCGGAAATTACAAAAAAAATAGTTGGGATAGGGGAATTATCGAACCCACAGCTCTTCATGCTTACAGATC
The DNA here is from genome assembly GCA_034691345.1 of Phasmarhabditis papillosa. NCBI lineage: Eukaryota > Metazoa > Nematoda > Chromadorea > Rhabditida > Rhabditidae > Pellioditis > Pellioditis papillosa. The sequence goes on along the minus strand of JAQGAV010003330.1, from coordinate 10,379 downwards.
CCTGCCTCATAACCACTGGGCCACTACCATTGAATTAACTCTATTTTTAATACTTTGTGATAACTGTAAGGTATTTCCAGAAATTTAAACAAAAATGTTTACCCGCAATGATAGTTGAAACACATTTTGCTTTACTAAGATGTGATATTGGCTCTAAAAGTAAACTAATTGGGTTTCAGGCACTCTCGAGGGGGTTATTACCTCGCTCAACGATTCTCATCTCATCACCGTCAAAAAACCAATTCTCACGGCCGTTCTATGCGCATCCGCCTGCATTATTGGATTACTATTCTCCACCAGAGCGGGACAGGTATTTAAATAAAATAGAAGAAAAACGAAATATATGATAAATAAGTAACTGTTAAGAGATAAAGTAAAGTTTATAGTTGGGCTAAATTTCTAGCCAGGTATGCAACTAGTTGGTCTATCTGAATTTGGCAGCTCAACTCGAAAAAGCAAGCTTCTGCTCGAAGTCCGAGTTTAAGACCGACCCGAACCGGGAAAACCCCTTTTTGCCAAAGCCCGGGCGGCCTGCATTAAACGGGCCTAACTTCCCAGATCTAGTCTATGGCGCAGTTATCTGGGGAGCCTGAGAAACATATCGATATCTCACTTAGAGTGTACAGCACTGGATAAACTTCACACTAATACAAGTAATCTTATGAAGCTCCTTTTTAGTATTGGGTTACTTTATTCGATTCGTTTGCTGGATCCTATGCTCTAATGTGCGTTGCCTTTTTTGAAGTGATTGCAGTTGTCTACGTTTACGGATACAGACGGTTAGTTACTACTTATATTTATTCCCACCCAAGTTGAAATTTTTCATAACCATATTATTTAACCGTAACGGGTTCAGTCACATAAATCAACATTTCGCGTTTCAGGTTTTCGAGAGACATTGAACTGATGACTGGAGAAAGCCCATCCCAATATTGGTTAATTACTTGGAGATTTGTTGCTCCAGCAATAATGGCAGTCCTATTCACGACCTCGGTTGTATTCTGTTTCCAAAAACCAATGACATATTTTGCTTACGTGAAGGATAGTACGGTAGGTCTTGAAACACACTATTTAAATGGTACTTCTATTCATATTTGCAAGTTAATTTTAGAAAAATGCGATATTGGTGTTTAATGCCCTTTGGTTACAATATCTTTTCCATTAAATTCTCGCCCAGGAGCATAGATATTTTTAAAATGTTAAATATAGCTTCTGATTTGTATGTAACTCTATTTTACAGAAGAAACTGCAAGAAACCGAATATCCCGACTGGGCCATGTTCCTAGCCTTAGCCATGGTGTTACTAGCGATCCTACCTACTTTCGCAGTCTGGTTTTTGAGATACTTCAAAATCTGGAAGATTGAGGGCGATATTCCGGCAGTACGTTTATTATTAGAAATATTATTCTCAAACAAAGTATTTTGTAAAAAGGAATGTAAATCATTAATTATGATATTTATTTATTAGGGTATTATACTTATTCTTAATTTAAACAATACCATTTGGTTTCAGGCATCAAAGTGTCTTAATACAACTCAGAGCACTACCTATATACTGAAGTCGGAGCAATCATTCAACAGGATGAACGAATCTGCAGTTTCTGTTGCTGAGACTACGCCTATGACTAACTGATAACAAGTATTGCCCCTTTTTGAACAAAATTTCTCGTTTTAGAAGAAATTTGTAATTATTTTTGCACATTAAAACCTCACTCTGAGAGTAACTGAAGTAGTATTTTGAGATTTCTTAGTGGGTAATATGTGTTTGACAAGGATAATCATGCCATTCATATAGTCAGCGACATGGGTGGTCTTGTTACTGTAATAAACTCCCATCATTTATGATAATATCACATTTAATATGTGTTCTCTATATATAGCTGTTTAATAGGATCTTGATTAAGTTATAGTTAAATGTATTTTCTAGATTAATTGTGATGTAGACCGGTACATTCTGTGTTTTGGGCCGTGAGCCTCCATATAACTTAATTGTTCACGCCCAAGCAATTATTAGCTGTTAGGGTGGCCAAGTTCATTTTCTCACCCACCTGCCACCCTGACAATTAACTGCTGCCTCTTCCAGCAAAACGGTTCATCTTCAACATATGGCTCATTCTTGGTCTAGTGTCATTCTATTCATTCACCTATTCATTCCAACCTTTAGATTTTCCAATTTTGTTTCTAGGTGGTTCGTAGTATTAAATATCTAACCCTTCGAATGACACTTGTAAAAAGCCCGTGTATTAATATTGTATAGTTTGCATTTTTGTCTGATTATTGACTTTTCTTCTTAAGAATCCTCTAGATGATACTGTAATCAGACAATGTTTTGCAATTATTCGTCCCCGGTGGCATTCTAACCCGGTTCTAAGAGAGTTTATATTGTTGTACAGTAATTTGTAAAATAAAAGCACATAAATGCAACTTTTATAATTGTGTAAACTGGCACGGCAAAAATGCTTAAACAAAGCAAACACAATAAATTAAAATATTAAGAATTATTGTTGAGGCTGAAGGGTTAGCATTCTCGTGCATAGATCCATCCCGTCAGAGATTGGTTCATATTTATTTTGACATTCTTCGACGAATACTTTTCTAGATCAGAGAAAAAGTTTAGAATTCCCTGAAAAAATATATACTTCATACTAGAGTAGGGTATTTAATAAAAGTTGTAATACATTTACTAGTATTACTTTCCCATCTCGTAAGTATATGTAAAGTCTGTTTCTACGAAAAGATTTCCTATTTACTTTTTCTTATAGAGACTTATTATAATTACTAATAAAAAACTTATAAAATAAATAAAACTTTAATAATAAACTAACCTTGGGCACAAATGCATCTCTCACAGAACTTGGAACCCCCATTAAGTGTAGTTCTGCATGCAGTATAGCAGTCACTTTTGTGTCATCGCCACTAAAATGTAAGGTTCTTACACATAATATTACACTATTTATGTTAATATCTTTAATTTAACGGGCCACCAGCATAGTACGGCCCGGGACGGCTCATTCTCACCCCTGGTAGTGTATTATCTGCGCTGTTTTATAAGTTGGAATTGTAAAGTAATTGTTATGAGGTTTCAAACGCCTCATGATACCAAATCTACAAAAGAATACACAATAGTACCTTGGCGGTTTTGAACTTGGACGTATATATTATTAATGTGTTCCAAGTTACAGCAGTTTTCTATCAGTTATATTTATCTTACCTAGGTTCAATCATGAGTAGCGTGGGATGTGTATGGGCTCGAACTATCCCTTCTCTAATAGGACAAGAAGAATGGGTAACACTAACAATTACAACTGTTCTTGTACCTAAAAAGTTTTAAAAAAAATATTTAAGAAACTTTTGGAGGTAAACTGTGTAATATAATTTTAAGCAAAGAATTTCTTTTGCTGTCTTACCGGTATCGGGTTCTGTTTGAAAGCGGCAAAGATCTATTGTATCACGAGCCGATATTAAGCCCATTAGACGCGATTTTGTGTCATGACGAATCACACAGGTGTCCTAAACTAAGTTTTTATTACAAAAACTATTATTTACCCTGAACCTCTCTAGTTTTCTGGATTAAACTGGTACCAGCCGACTGACTATCCCATTTTCCGCGATAAACACCTTCTGGATGTATAAGAGCGGCTACCTGAAGAAAGGTTTTCAGTAAAAATGTTCTAATTTATATAAGAATTACATATATAAATAGTCCCCTACCTCTGCTGGGGTTCTCTGTGGAATGATTCCTTCACATCTAAAGATATGATCCTCAGTAATATTACAGCGCATTCGCCAGAGACTGCATGTTTTCTGAATTGTTAACGTGTTTTTCTACTCTTATGTTTCTCAAATGTTGTTGCGAACCTTTTCAACTTGAAGCTGCCATTCTATCGAGTGGAGCAAGTGAAAAACTCGTCTCTCGGCACTTTGAATGGCAATTTCATATTCCGTACTGGAATCTTCAAACATCTCTCAGTTACCTAAACGATAAGTTGTCATTCTTAAGCAGAGTCTACAAACGGGCCGGGCCGGCCCGCCTGGATCGTTTGACCTCGGCACTGGCGGACAGAGCCACCTTTTACGTAGTCTGTTCTTAAGTAGATTCAAAAAATAAACTAAAAGTGGGGAAGTTGGCGGTATCTAGGTGCTTAGACGGACGGCTAGCTTCCATCCATGTGGCTTCGATAGCATCTACAAGAAAGACGGCGCACAGATTGTCGCGGATAAAGCTAGCCGATTCTACGTAAATGCCCGATTTCAATTCAGCCAACAGGTTCTGCAAATTTTAAAAGAGGCCTTAGTTTATTGGTAGCCCTCATCAGGAATAAATGGATTATCTTATAACCAGTTGAATAGACTATATACGGAAGTTTACAGGGATGAAGGGCCTTGGGCAATTATCACACACCGGCTGGGCTGGGTCCAATTTTCCGGAGAATCGGAAAACATAACCGTCAAGAACGAAACTATGTTGAACTGACATTTTTGTTTTTAATTTTACCGTCAAAAAGTTAAGCTTCTGACCGTTCTTTTTCGACAGTTTCATTTTCTGGAAGGCCTATTTTCCGCCAATTTCCCAAACAATCTTTAGAGTATCATTTTTTGTTTATTAAATTCCACCCTAATGGTAAGACCATTTTACCACCTAAGGATTTTTAATGATTATTTAAAACTCTTGAATAGCCTACTTTTCTTAACATATTCAAAGAATGAGCCTGCTTTTTTTCTTAAGATTTACTTCTTAATCTTCGGAAACTTATGTGATTAACGGGCCGAAATTTGATGATTATAAGCCTGAGCCAAATTCCTACCCCTGCTTTATGTGATATCTTATATATTCCTGTACGTAAGTATCTGCCATATTGAAATAATGTATATGCAAAATCTCTCTACTGCTAGTTCGCAATTGCTACTTTCTGGCATTTGCTGGCAATTATCTGGATGATAGAAGCTGCAATCGTATAATCGTAGTTCACTCCCTAACAACTAACAACTGCTAATGACATATCTAAACTTTATTGTGTTCTGCAACAAACTAAAAATTTTCATCAGAAGAATAAATTTTAACAATATTATGAATTTAAATAAAATGCTGGAAGGTTAATTATGTATGCACCAGGAAACAGATCTTGCACTCGAGAGGGTAAATGATTAGATAAAACAGCCAGTGGGTAAAACTCTGACTCGACTCAATTAAATTTTACAAAAATGAATATATACTTAACTAGACTAGAGGGAATGTACATATCAAAAAAATGCTAAGAGTTAACGATATGAAAAGCACAATAACTGAAAGAATTGACTTTTGCTTGAAATCTCGTTAAAGTAAGTATGCACCGTTCAAATTAGGAAAAAAATTAAAATGCTGGAGAATAAATACTAATAAGTTCACCTAACTAACATCTACTAAAGTTTTATATACATACAAAAGAAGAATGTTCTAGAAAATATTATGCGACACATACCCCCGGGAACTTCATTTATCTTTTTTGTGTGTGAGCTTCTTAGTCAGAACAGCCAAACGCAACCTCAATTTCTTCTTTTTGTTTTCTTTGCGAGTTACAGACGAATCTACAGTTAAAATGAGAGTTAGGCATAACAAATTATTCTAACCTCGACCATATTCTTCATTGTCTATATTGCTTTCTGTCAATTTTGCTTTTTCATCGATTATAAAAATTAATAGGCTGGTAAGCTGCTTCTCCCGATTAATGGAATATTCTGAAATTAAAATGTAATTAATCAAGTTTCATTATTTTACCGTCTTGAAGATCTTTCTCCACCAAACCACGTAGAAGACATTCAGTTTCTGCATGAATTTCATTTAAAAATGCTTCTTTCCACCTAAAATAGATGACTAGTAAATATAATTGACAGTGGTAATACAAAAAATATTTGCAATATAAACTAGAAAAATATCAAACTTACGAATATAGAAGATACGTCTGATGTCTAAACGTATCCAACAGCCTTGTGAGTATGCTGATATATTCATCGGTTTTCGGCATTTTAAACCAGTCTTTGGGATCTGAAAATAATGATTATAATTGTAAGTTTACAATAAAAGCTCACTTGTAGTAATTAGGAAGAGTAGCTCTTTCTCCAGGTTCTTCCCGTCACGCTCGCTGCCGGCAATTTGATCATCCAGATCCTCGACCTTATTCTTAATAAGTTTCGAATCTTCCTTGATCTGATTTTCCGTGAACTGAATCTGTAAAATAAAAAATAAATAGCAGTACACAATGGTATATACCTGTCTCTGTTTCATCATCTTCGGTGGCAATGGTGCGCGAAACTTCTTTTTTGAGAGACGAAGAGTGCGCAATTTGTCCAGATCGGAAACGGGTGACAACATCTAATATTTTATGAGATTCTGATTTGAACACACCGTACCTTAGCGGCTGGCAGTGCTCTCTCCATTGGAACCTCTGGCGGAGGTGGAGGCTGGACTTTTGGACGATCCGATTCACCAAGAACACACGGCGAAAAAATTCTTAAACATTAAACATAAAACAATACACACAAGGCACATACGTCCTAGGTGCCGGCGTTGGTGTTTCTTCTTCATCATCACTGTCAGCGAACGGATTCTTGGACTCATCGTATGCAAAATTTACCTGAAAAGAAAAAAAGAATACAACCAAATAATTTCTTTTTTCAGCCTTACTTACTTGCGTATCTTCAGATTCCTCATCAAAAGGACACAGGTTATCTGGGTAGATCGTCTGCGACATAGTGGCAGCCGTTGCGGATAATCTTCGCGCCGGTTTCGGGGGAACAGATGCATTATTTGGAGAGGCCACAGGCAGCCTGAAAAAATTCTAATAAACTAAGAAAATTAGTATACTACAAAAACTGAACAATGACGATTAAAATATCAAATAGTTATTTCATACTCCATTGAAATCACCTTGGTTGTGGAGTGAGGGGTGGTGTCATAGCGGAAGTCAACAACATGGATGCCCGTTTGGGCCGTGGGGGAGCTACAGGCGCTAATGGTACTTTGGTTCCAGACTGTTCAGTTGATGGCTCCTGAATTTCAGTAGGTAATAGATACAATTTTTAAAGCATGATATAATAGATATCATATCTAACGAACGAGAGCTTACTGGAATACTATCATAGTTATCGTTGTCTGTCTTGATAGTCAATGCGTCCATGGCGCTGTAAAATCCAGAATCACAGGAGCTCTGGCTTTCATCCTGTAAAACAACTATGAGTAAATGCATTGCATGGGAGAACTACCACGACTGGAGGTTTGGGTGACATTAGACCTTTCGGTTTTGGCGGTGGAACTGGTTTCACTCGGGCAGAAACGGATAATCTTTCTGCGCTTGAAGTGGATCCCGGTGACGGTAGGCTTGCAGAAGCTGAAAGACAACATTTATTCATAGTTCGATTTGTTATTAGTATATGACCAAATTGTTTGAATTGTTAGCTTTAGAAAAAAATAATCACCTGAATCTCTAACATCAACTTGTAAATTTTCCATGGACGATTTTTCAGGTGGAGGGGCAGGTGGTGCAACTTTCGGCCGGTGCGACTTGGTTGGTCTTAAATAAAATCACTTACTCTTATGTATCGTTTACTGATTTTCTATCTTTCCGTCTCTGTTGTTTGTCACAAGAATTCAATTTGTGACCGGATAATTCGTTGTGCAAACAAAATCAGAACTTACTCCTTTTCATCAAGTATTTTGCGCACAGCATGAATGATACACTCATAGCCTGCCTTTGTCTTCTTGAATCCGCCGTTCTTCAATTTCTCCCCACATTCGACGCATTTAAAACAGCTTCTATGCCACACCGAGGATTCGATATGAACCTAAACTTCGAATGTAAAAAGAATACAACGCGATATGTTAAAAAAACAATTATTAACATCAACGCTTACCCTTTCGACAAAAAATACGTGTTCTTCACATGATGGACACTTGGGAAACTGGCCGTCATTAACATTTCGTGCCTCGAAAACTAGTTTCGGCGCCTTTGTTGCAGCTAAGGTTTCTGAAGAAGACCAATAACATCATGTACAAATACTGCAAACTAACTAATATCAATCCTATCCAATGAGTGTTTTAGGCTGACCAGATAAACCAACTGTGCAAGGAAAATGTTGGGGTATTGCACCATTAAATCCCGTTCCGTCACTAGACAAGGAATTCCAAAAGTTTCCTCAGCTAGTTTCGTCAACTGAAATAATTACTAAATGGAAGTATGACACTATAAATGCTAAAGGCAGAGAGAACATTATGAATAACAAACTTACCGAGTCATAACCAATCTTGAATGAAACCTGGTCTTGGTTTTCGATTGTACGCCTGAATGGAACAGATTACTTTGTATTTTAAATCGACACACCTTTCGTTGAGTTCGTTAGCTAGCAGCTTAGAGAGCAAATGTAATGGTTGATGCCAGTCTCCACCGAGCCATACTGAATTACTATAGCCCAAGGAGTCTAACCACTCCCCAAGACTCTTCACCTGCTTTGACATATTACATTTAGCTATAAACACAATATGATTATAATGCTTTAACTGTACAAATACACGGAAAATATTGAATGCTGAGGCACGAGTTTAGCAAAAAATAATTTAGCTCTAGTATGAATGCTTCAATTCAATAAAGTAAGCGAATTTGTAAATCAAAACAAGTAAAGCTGCACACTAAGTCTCTGGCACACATTTTCGGATTTTAAGAGCAGTAGAATATCAATCCAGGATTATCTTAAAATATCTTAAACAGTTTCAATATTAATATTGGAGGAACTTCTTAAAAGCACTGCGCTCCATCGATACATGTTATTATTTGCTTCATGTTTTATTGTAGAGCGCCTCATGTCATTCTTCTTTGCATTTCTTAGCAATTTTTTTTCTTTTCAATAGGAATCGGGAAGTGTTGTTTGAACCACGTGTCCATTTTGAAATAAACACAATCTTAAGATATATACACTCTCTCACAGTTATAAAAACATAATTAACCGTAATATCAGATATACAAGTACAATGAACGACACCTAGCGTGAGACCTAATTCTAACCACTAAACAAAAATAAAGAACCATTTACAAATACTTTCAGTCTTGAACATCCCAATGAGAAAGCACCGCAAATCACAAAGCCAGGGTGAATGTGCAAAGTCTGGCAAGAAATCCGAACTCAACAATGTTGTGTCAGTTGCATCAACAAGTACTGCATTAGCGAACACTGGTGAAAGAACTACAACCTTCACATTAGCTCCATTGAATACTAATCTCAGCCGGGTATGAATCAACCTCCTTTTTTGATTTTCAGCTTACATATTATTCAAAACGCATGATAATATTTAGAACTTGGATAAAGCAACACCAACCCTGTTTAACAATGGGGAAAAGTCTTCTTATGATACTAGGTGAGTGTAAATAGCCATATTAATCCTGAAATATTTTTGTCAGTTTGGACATGGCACTTACATATATTGATAAAGCTCAAACTGCGGACATAATCGCTAGCGGACGTACACTCAAGAAGATCATAATGTTACCACTGTCAGGTAGAACTTCATCGAAGAACTAGAAAGTTAACATATTTAGCCGGGGACGTCGTGTTGGCCTGTCATCGCATTGGAGACTCATTCTACTTTGATGAACCGGAGCTGCCCCCACAGGTACCATATACCTACAGTAACTTCTAACAATGATGTATTCTCATAGAAAGTCCATGATAAACTGCCACAAGAACTTTCAATGATACCGCGAGCAGTTTTTGCCGACGAACCTTCCCGACCTTACGTGCCAAAGTACCCATCACTCTCTATTATGGAGGACCTAATTTGGAGGTAATAGCACATTATTCTTAGCTATCAAATATAATCAAGTATATATTCATTAATATCAACTACAGAACTGTAAAGCTAGTAACCCATCTTCCAGAAATGATTCTCCACATGTCAGCGGTCAAGAAGTTGTAGTTAAAGATTGGGGCTGGGACTGTAGTAACTCTGTCAAAGAGTTCGTTCATCCTCAACGATTTTCTAGTTTGTCCTATAAAGTGGAACCAGAGGTAGTCTTTCAATAAAGCTAACGTACTATATTCTTTTACTTAGGACCATTCTGGACCGGCCTATCTGTGGAACTTTGCTAACCTGAATTGCTTAGTCGATATTAATCTGCCTATTTTTGGTGGGAACCAATACCCCAGTGTATCAATTAGAGCAAAGTTGGCTATTCTTTTAATTTTATCCCTTATTTTGATTTAGAGAAACTAACGAGGAGTTTACAGTACTAGCCGGGACTGACATGTTCTTGGACCACCTAATGTGCCACCTGGATGCTACCATAGTAGTTAATCATAATAATAATATTGTTGAGGTAATAATAGAAAAACAATAATAAAATAAGATTAAAACA
>JAQGAV010003329.1:0-12706 GCA_034691345.1 Phasmarhabditis papillosa | reverse complement strand
TGATTGATTTCCATAGCGCGGTACTCATAGTCTGTTCAGTTGCTATTGTGTTTTTCTACAGAATGCAAGCTACATTCATCGGCATGAACCATTGGTTGCGGTTTCGGCCAATCACTAACCTCTTAGGTATGGTGATTCTAATAAAATAATTTGAAATTATTTTTGCATCCTGCTTCGTAGTTATACATGTAACAATTATTTTCAGGATATATAATCTTACTCGCGACTTCAAACGGATTGACATTATTCTTCGGCATTCCTCTTGCCAGATACTTTTTTGAATCTAGACATACGACTAACATTGTGAGTACATATATGTTACGTTTAAATTGTTACTTTGCTTGTGTATGAGCAAGGTTTTTGACTGGCATGGAACTTCCTTTTTACGTAATAAACCGACAGGTGCAGGTTGTATAATGATTCTCGAAAGTTTAAGTACAAGAAAGTATAAGAAACAAAGAATTCAAACTTTCAGAAAAGAAAGAACGCTTACGTAAGTGCAAACTTTTGAGGTAATACAAACTCACAGCGACTTCATTTTAAAAAAGTTCCTTATTTATTCAACGAAACACGAGATCACAAATATTTAGAGTGAAGAAGGGAGACGAGGGAACTAAAGGAAGTGGGACTTCATAGCACATCACCCAGGGAGTGGGGGCAGCAATTCAAAACAAATTTTCAAGAATTATTTCTTCGAGGGGATTCGAAGCATCGACCTCTAGCTTATGAGGTAAAGCTTCTAACAACATGGCAACCACATCATTTAAGATATATGTATGAAATTTGAGTATAGCGATCTCACTTAACTATATATAATCCAATGTTTTTTGATTCATTAGAGTGTCAGTTTCGCATTCCAAAAATGGTTTGGGATTGGAGAGGACGCCTAATATGTATCTCTAGATTCATCTATTAAATTCGAAGTCCGCAAAACTGTCAATACCTCAACCTTGTTTTGGAACACTGTGTTTCATTCATTTGAAATAGTTGCTCAGTATAAACATAGTTTTTAACATAGTACACATTTCCAGTTACCTAACTGTGATGTTGCCCAAACATTGGACCATTCTTGGCTTTATGTGACAGAATTATCGGAGCTGGCTAATCTTTCATTTCGTTTTGTGGTTATTTTTCTAATATTTGGAATTGTCTTATCAATACTCACAACTAGCTTTTGTTATATTTCTTTTCGAAATATTTCAATGAACTTGAACTCTTCGGAAAGAAGTCGGCAAAGGAATCGTCGTTTCAACAAATTGTTGATTGTTCAGGTATAGTCCATCTCAAAACCTAGGTTTCCAGGGCGGTATCACAAGCGGGGTGCAGTGCTATAAAAAATGAATGTAAAATCGGTCCAGGTGGTACGTTTTCTCCAAAAGTTCATATATTTTTTATAACACAGCGTCCCGCAAACCTGGGTATTGAGATGGACTAAATAAGATGCTGACCTGAATTACGTACTCACAACAGATATGGGGTAAATGGGAAAATGGTAGATTTCCTTCTTTAGATGTTAGTGAGTTTGAAATTTATAGTGTTAACATTGTATAATAACTTATAGACGCCGGCATAAATCGTACTAACGTTAACAATTAAACAACTTTATTAGTAGTTTATGCGTTTTACAGTTAAAGTTAAATAATTATTGTATTTAAAGTTTTCAAAGTTCAGTTTAGCTAATTGCACCGCTAGCTTTTTATACAGTTCCACTAATAGTAATATTCCTGCTACTCGTATTTGAGATCCACGGTACATTTCGTGAGTTTGCATTTTGATATAATTTAATCATAGAAATCACTTAAATTGCGGGGAATTTCAAATTTGAATAGGTACAACTTCCCCGCATTGTATGTGTATGTATACTGTTGGCAGAGTTCTGCAAGGTTATTGTTTTGATTTAACCGACAACTAGTTCCCATTCATCTGTAGTCGATTTCAAGAATAAAGAGTCAGTGTTAAGAAACCTATTTTTGTTTGAGTCTGTTTTGCCAGCAGCACGCGAGTGATCTGCGAATGCTTTTCAACCAACGTTGCAGTTGACATTACCGCGTGCGAACTTTGCCGGCAAGTGCGGGGGAGAAAATGGAAAATATACGCAGGGAAAACCGCCTTTTTTTCTTTTGGAGAAGACTATATGCATCTTTAGGTTTTGGACAAGTGATGATGTTCTTTGTAACATTGTCTGGATTAAACAGTTCGCTTCTTATTCTGTACCTGAACGATCCGTATAAAAGAACTATACAAGGTGAGAAAACGTTTGTAATAAATTAATAATATGAATATTTCAGGATTTTTAAAAAGAACACAAGCCAGCCTAAGCATCACTCATAGCTTCAATAATTCCGTGCAGTAGCGAAGATATTGCATATCGCTTTCATTGTTGTATTAAGATAACTGTATACAATCTGTGCTAGATTTAATATAGACAATTATTTTGATATCGTTAACTGTCCTAGCCAAGTGAAACTTTCTAGATTCTTCAGAAGTTGCTGATTTTCTTTTCAAATGCCACCTTGTTACAATCTTCTGCGTCAGTGCTTCTTAAAGATGAGGATACGCCGTATCTGCACAAACAGCTTACAATTTTTCGCAAATCATATTTGTTTAATTGTCTATCTAGTTGCACAGAGTTCTTCTTTCTTAGTAACTGGTTCAATTTTGAATAATTTATCGATAAGAAATATCAATACTATGTGATCTCATCCTTCCCAGAGGTATCTTCATCAACGGAGGGCGTACTCCGCCAACATTTGAAACTGCGTCGTTCTAAAAATAAGAATATGCTGGAAGTTCTGAACAGTTTGTTGCAGACATCTGTGTTGTTATTAAGCATAGACAATGTGCTGGTGGATTAGAACGGTTCTAAGTTTTAAATTCAAGTTTTACTTTTTAGTGTTTAGGGTGATTGGGATTAAGTTATTATTAGTTATTCCGAATAACAATATGTTTAAAGGCATCTGGACATGGGTTTTCGATCATTTACAAAAATCGAGTAAAAGTTGATTTTTCGATCAAAATCAAAACTTTTCTATGATGTAGTCATTCTGTATTAGTAATTCGACTACGCTGAATCTAATGGAAACAACAGTTTGCCGAAATGGAAGTTTTAGCTCCAACGCAAAAAATAGTTGATATGCTTTTTCGTTCTCATTTCCTTCATGTAAATTACTGCTTTCCGAACACAATTATATTTTTTTATATCTATGAAAAGTGTTAACCAACGATGTACGGAATGGGTTTTAATAAACATCGGGAATGCGGAATAAAACTCTATTGTTGTAGAATGAAACTTGCGCTACGGTTTTAATATGCCTAAGTCACAATTTCCGTTGCTTTAAATTCATAAAAGCACGTTAAGTTTGTGTATGAATCCGAATTCCGAATTCCGATTCCGATTCCGAAATTCCGAAGGAAATCCTTTCGGAAATGTTGCTTTTTATGAATATAAAAACAAATCAGCTGTGTAAGTTTAGTCTATTAGTGGTGGGAGTTACAAACTATTTTTCCACAAGTGACACAAAAAAACTTACGTTTCTTAATATATTCCGTTCGTTTTAATAAAAGCTGAAAATTGTACTGAATTGAAAAGTTTCTAAACCTTAGATAGAATTGATCATACTAATTCATCTAATGTGTCATCTATGGTCAAAAGATAATGAACCACTTACCTCAGTAATATCGTCTTGAAAAGCAACAGGATTTTCGTAAGCACAATTGTCCGATGGTTTTGCTCGTAGAGGCGGTCGCTGATAAGTTCGATCAACGACAACGATATCAGCAACTTCTACGTCTTCGTCTGAAAAACTTTCAGAGAACTATTAATAGCATATTATTTAATATATTGCAGACTCTGATTTCATAAATAGACGAATTTTCAATAGACGAAACTGATTTGATAAATAGACGAAAAAAGACGCCAAAATCAAAGACAAAGACAAAGACTGACAGCAAAATCAAATTTTCACAAGGACATGAAGGCACTAAAGGTCTAAACTAGCTTTGACTGAATATTTTCTTACCAGTTTTGAAATGTTTCAAAACGTAACAATAACTTAGTTAACCATACTTGCATATGTCTTTAAAATAAGTCCTACAAATTTTGAGTATTCGATAATCCGTAAACTAATAAAAAACAACGGAAGCTCTGGTTTATTCTCACCTTGATCTCTAAACTTCCTTCTCATACTGGGATGCGATGAGATGAATTTATGAGACAAATTAGTGATCAATGCACTAGTGGCGGCCGGACATTGTGGAATGTAACTGCAAGCCTTTGGTCATTTTAATGAACTATGGTTAGTATATCAAAGTTCATTTTGGATCTATTAACAGTTAAATTGTTTGTAGTCATTTATTTGTGCGCTATAGTCGGCGGACTAATCGCTTGGAGCTAAAGTTCAAAAAATATGAATTAGAGCACAGATTTACTCTGATTGCTCTAATAAGATCTATCTAATTTGCAGTTCGTACCGTAACCCCTTGCAGGCACCGACTATATCAATCGAACGGAACGTGAATAGTTCCCGTACAATACTTCATTAAATTAACGCAAAACTGCAACATTTTGAAAGGTTTAATACAGGCATATAATCAAATTTGTCTTTAAAACAACATTGTCAAAATTGTTATTTTTCGGATTATAAACAGTCTCCAACCTGCACGGAAGACACCCACAACAGCAGCAGAACCAGCAGCCAAAAAAGAATGTCATTGTGAAAATGTAAAGAAATATAGTCAGTCGGGTTCGAAGTAAACCTAGAAGAACAGTTTTTGGAAGCTAAATTTCGAAAATTCTTAAATTTAATTTATTTTTCCCAGACAAATAATCAAAACACATTAAAAATCTGCAAATTAGAAGTCTAAAAAGTGCAGAATTCGTTGTAAGCAGAACAGCAAACTACTAACTAGGGTGGGGTTTCGGTTCGGTTTCGGTACGGTTTGAACCGGATTGTTCGGTAAACCGGTTTACCGAAAACCGATTTTTTTTTAAATTTCACCCAAACCGGTTTACAGAAAACCGATTTTTTTTTAATTTCACCCAAACCGGTTTACCGAAAAACCGGTTTTTCTGGGAAAACCGTGCCGAAACCCCACCCTACTACTAACCCACCCTGTATTAATGGTTCGTTAATTTCATTTTCTGAATCCAGCAGCCCACGAACTATAACAACGATTCCAAGGTTAATAATAGTACCCTGAAAAGACTGGTTTTCAGATAAGTTCAAAAATCAGTAGTCAATACTGAGGCTCATTTTCGTATTCTACTTTTTATTTTTTATGAATGAATGAAAAAGTTTTGCCGTAGGTAATACTATAAAAGAATAATTCAATATGTTTTCCAATGAAATTAAACAGAAAAACCACTGTTAGCCGACCCAAATGAATGAACCAGAAACGAAATAAACAATCGAGGTATAAAACTTTAGAGTACTATGTTGAATGGACAATTATGCTAGCAAGTAAAGATCAGACAACTCACAATTATCATCACTACCGTAATGCATGTCCAGTTTTCTTCAGGCTCCTCTTTTTCACGTCCTTTCATCATTTTCAATATTGTATAGATTAAATATTAATTAAAGATGATACTGTTGTAACACCAATAAGATAATCTAAACGTAGTAGTGAAACTTTTGGATTTCTTAATTGGTACCAAGCAGGGAAGTTCTGCAGACGGAATATAGGAAACAGAACAAACTGAATAATTAATACGATTCCAGTTCAATAGTTTAGTTTGAATAAAATAGTAAATAGTAAAGCTAAATGATTTATATTAGTAAATATTTTATGACCTCAATATCAGTTATGGGTCTTCACAGTGAATCAATATAGAGAATTGGTTGCTTTCCCGGAAAATATAGTTGAAATATGGAAATACAGGTACTAATCCGTCATCGGAATCGGTTTATCGGACAGAATGCGCGTGCCGTTTGCTACCACACTCGTTCTAGGTATGATTATCGATGAGTGACTACTTCAGGCGGTAACTAGTTTACGCCGCTGCGCCTTACAAAACACATCCGACCCGCCCATCTCGAACTGACTGACTGTCGTTTGGAATGATCGTTGGTTGAAAATATCGCTGGTCACTTTGAAAACACTCGCAACGACGACCGATGAAAGGCACTGCAGCACAACATTTGAAAATGTCACGTGGCCGCTTGAAACGGGTTCTACGGCATTTTGAAAGGATGCGTGTAGAAATATTTGATTGGCGAAGATAGATATGATCGGAAACGAAAAACTAATTTTCAGAATATGAAATTCTAGGTAATCGGAAATTCTTTTATAGACTATAGTTTTTAGTGTTAAATTGGAAAATAGCATCTATCAAAATCGTGTCGGTTTGGACGGTTTTGCATTTTTTGCAATTATGGCTAGGTCTCGAAAATTATACGGGTTAAAATCGCCATTGGAAACACACTGTCGTTATTAATGTTTTCGTTTCCTCACCAATGTACTCGCCTTGGAAACATTTCTTTTCCCTAAACTCATTTTGTGTTTCCAGTGTGGTGTTCAATGTTCCTTACAGATTTAATGTTTTAATGTAAACTGATTTTACGCATTACAAATACTCTTTACTATTTTCATGAAACTGAGTACAAATCAAATCAAATCAAATATTTATTCCAATAATCGCAAAATCTAAACTCGATTTCATATGCGTTGGGTAATCATTTTCTTGTATTCTCTTGGTTCATTTCTTGCCATTGAGTACTCTTCTCTATATTTATTTGATTATCGGTCACACGTTGTTTTCGATCGTAAAACTATAATGGGGGTGATATCACCTCTCAAACGTTGAGACTTTTGTCTTTAATCAATTAACTTTAGGAGCTTGTGCAGTTTCGACCGGCCTTGATACTTTCTTGATCTTTCAACGTCAACGGTAGGGGTAAATAGAAAAGTAAACTATGTCAATTCGGGTAGTTCACAGAGGTAATCCTTTGAATGGTTGGTCGGCCGAATGTATGCTCAAATGAACAGAGAATGAATGCATTTGGGTTCTTTAGTACTCGGTGAAAAAGTCTGACTGATTTCAATGGTTATTGGGCACAAAAACAGAATTTTTAAAAGAAGTTGTGTCATACGGCATACTATGCTTTATGACAGTTTCTTTTAGGACAAACTAGTCGGGCATTGTGCTCTACATAAATATGGCTTTACTGTTTAGATGGTCAGTTTTGATTTCATATGAATAAATATGAATTGCTCCTTGGTTTGCAATTAGTAAAGATGATTGTTTTCACAAAACAGCAATACGTGCATATAGTTAGTTAATAACTAATAGTTATTTAGAAAACACTAGCTTACTTTCAATTCAATCAGAATGATATCTATTGTTGAAAAATATTTAACCCACATCTTTTTGGTATCCATGTTATTTGAACACTGATTGAACATGACGGTTTGTCGGCAGTGATGTTCATCGTTAACGGTTGAGTGGTGTTCTGTTTTGTAGTTTGTTTATCATCATTCATTGAAGTATTATTGGAATAGTATATCCCATTAACGGGTGATTTAGCCTAGTGGTTAGAGCAGCAGTCTCTGAATCCGCGTGAATTTGAGGTTTCGGGTTCGACTCCACGTACCTGCAGAACACTTGGGAAAAAAGCATCTTATTTATAATATGTTTCGTGCAACCCGAAGAATGAATGTTAGAAAGGAGCCGGCTTTGCTCAGAAGATTCCTGAATGAATGGCCTGCTCGAAGACATCTACTATTATTGTGATACGATTGATACAGGAAATAAAATAGTTTTTTTATCCCATTTAAAATCTTAGAACAATTTTTATTTAGTTTTTCAATTGTTATTTGTGTATATTTACTTTCGGAAAATAAGCTCACTATTACTAAACTTCACAATTTTTGTACACCACAAGTCAATAAAATTCAAAAGGTTAGATCAGTATTAATGATTATTGTTGAACTCATTATTATTCATAGAGATTCCCAATCAGACGTCATCACTTCTGCTCAACTGGAAATTGCGGCCGCTTATATAGACACTTCCGAGAGTGCGGCGTATCTCGGATGGGAAATGACACTGGGCGAGAGAGTGGCTGCATGTGAAGAGGGCACAGAGACAATTGAGTATAACTATAAAAAAACTAGATATTTATCATTAAAATATTATATTCTAGAATAAACATACATTCTGAAGTCTTACCATTCCGAATTGTGCATTGATGCATTTTCTACGATCTCATATATTTCCTTGTTAAGTTGATATATTTTTCATCATTTCTCTAAACTATGATTATTGAAACTACAATAGTTCTTTCAACATGCTCTGGGGAATGTCATAGTGAGGAAAATAGCTTTTTAAACCAAAAAAACCGCCCAAAAGATTCCGGAATTCAAGTAAAATCAAGTGGAAACCTTATTTTGATGGAATGGAACTACTTTTTTTGTTTACTAGATGTCTGAATACAGTCAACATTAAAGGAAATTGTATACTATAATTGTCCTACTCATACTGTTATTCTATATATACATTGACTATTGAAGTAGGTTGAAACATTTCTTCAATCTACTATCAATAACCGAGCTGCTAAACTATTATTACTTTCCCCAACCCCAAAAATTCGAAAATTCGGTTCAATACACAAAACAGGAATGCACATCAGTTTGAAGCAATAGTTCGCGATGACTATCGTTATTTTAGGTATACGACTTACGATAGCAATAAGCCTATTAAGCAATAAGCCTCTGTGGCACCGAGCATGCTACCCTCCAGTGGTTTCTGACATTTTTTCCCCCTTTAAACTGCAAGATTATATTTTTTCTAAAGTCGATCCAACCAAAGATTGTAAGTTTTCGATGTTTTGGTTTCAAACATGTGTATGGAATACTGATAATGATCTATAGTTCTTCTCAACACCTAGGTTTCCACGCTGTAGCACAAGCGGGGCGCAGTGTTATAAAAATGAATATAAATTGGTGGACGCGGTGCATCTCTCCAAAAGTACATTCATTTTTTTTAAATCACAGCGCCCCGCTCTTGATATCCCACTTGAAACCTAGGTCTTGAGGTAGACTGTGGAATCCATCCTTTTTTAGAACTTACATTTTCCAACAATGAAGTTTTTCCCTTTATAAAAGGACTTGTCTTCAATTTTTGACAGAAATTGTTCTACTATAAGTCAGGTACTTATGTTCAGGCGCGGTAGAATGAAACGATGACCACGATTGAGAATGGAAGTTGTCCAATCACTATGTATTTGCCACAAGATTCCAGGTGGCAAAAACCATATCCAAACCTGCTATATTATTCAATTGGCACATGGGTTTTGGATTCCGTACAAAGTGATGTTAGTGATACTTTAGCAAATGTTAGTTTAGTTGTTAACATTTGATACAATATGTTTAATTGAGACTACAAAATACAAAATATTTTAATATCGTGTGATTTATCAACTGAAATTTCATTAACTTCAATTAGTCAGCTGCTTCAAAAACAGTCGTTAACCTGAAACACATGCATTTTTTTTTCGAAACGCTACAGAAATCTACTGATTCATTCAGTATTTCGCGGGGATGAGAATCGAGAGGGCCAGCCATAAATCTGAAAATTCGGGCCGGCTGGTATTCTCAACTTTTTCCAGAGCTTATTCACCTATATCAACACTAGCTCGGGCACGTCATCCAAGGAATTCTCAGCCGATAAGAATACATTTACGTACAAAGCTCAAGCTCAGGTATGTTATCACTCGAAGATTCCAAATACATATTGGAAAACTATTTGAAATCTCAAGAACAGCGTGTTACAATCACGGAAGCTATGAACTATGTGCCATTTTCATACTAACTTAATAACACTAGCGAAAAAAACTATTAACAAAAAATGTGCTGGATAACAGCTCAAATTACGCTGGGTAACAGGTTTAACAGAAATATAAGCATATTGTTAGCTTTCGGAAGTTCCGCGATTCTAATGGGTTCGTAAATACCATGGCCAAGAGAAATGACGGAGTGTAAAGAATTCAATGCACTTCTGACAATGAGCCCCTTCTGCGAGTACCGCACCAGCATCTGGCGGCTACTCTCCGTTCTTTGCACTTTGCAAATACGCGCGTGCATTTTGCCTGCAGGTTCGGTGATAAAAATCCTATACATACGCAAGTGATACTCCCTTATTCGTCTTGAATCGCACTATACCATCGGGTATGAAAAAGGTCTCTTGGAATTGTTCGGAATTCATGAAATTTAGATCGGCAGTGTACTGTTAATAATTGTGGGCTGTATTCTGGCTCTTATGCCAATAGTTTGGATAATATGTAGACTAATTGTCAGATGGTTCTCAAAAAACATGCTGATTAGAAATTATGTCAACTACCTCAACTATAAGAAGAATTTGAAAAACAGAGAGGTTTGCATTATATTGTCAAGATTTGCTGTTATATTCGAATTTAAAAACTTTAATATAAACTAATTGTTAGGATTTAAAATATTGTATTTAAAGAAGTTTAGAGTATTTATATTTCCTGTATCACTCGTATCACACAATAATGGTAGATTTCTTCGAGGCAGGGCTGCGGCCATTCATTCCGTAATCTTTTGAGCAAAAACGGTTCCTTTCTAGCAATCAGTCTTCAGATGCGCGAAACATTGGATACATAAAGTTATCAACAGTTCATTTGCTCATATCTTTAAATCGAACATATCAAATCAAAAATCAAATCAAATCAACAAGTATATCTAAAATATATTTATATTTAGAAGCCTTCAGTTCCTAGCATCAGTAAATACCTAGTTTGGTTTCAAGTTGTTAGCTATCTACTTATATTAATATTGACTATATTGGCGACAGTTACTTATTTCTTGGTGGTTTTCAGTCAACCTTTAGAGTTTCAGCTGATTGATTTCCAAAGTAACCTAGGTTTGTTAGAACTTAATTTACAATTATTTTACTTTCTGAATCGTTCCTATCACAATCATAGTTGTTTTTCGCAACATGGTCTAGTCTAGGCTATTGATTCCCGAATCATATTAGCAATGGCGGCTCATTTATAAAATTCAGTATTTGGAAGGCACGAAACATGGGATAGTTAAGCTGCTGGTTTCCTAAGCCTACTGCAGCTACGGGGAGTCGAACCCACAGCCTCAAATTCTCATTTAAAGATTAACAAGAAAGATAACATGGGTAAAGAAGAAGAAAATCAAATCAATTTAAGATTAGCAGATATTAATAGCTTTAGATGTGAGACTGGTCGAATCTTCCGGTGACCAGGATATGGAGTGTGCCTTTGAATCATGTATTGTCAAAGCATTTGCGGAGTCCTTGACTCAAATCAATTCGCTACCCTCGGTAATTGGCGACCTATATTTCACTAACAGCGGACTGAGGAATATTAGCATAGTAGGTCACTTCAGCTTGTTTACGCATTTCACGACTTTGGATCATAATTTACTAGTTTTTTGAAGATCCAAAGATCAACTATAAATAAGGCGTTGAGACGGGGAGATTTATCAGTTTACATATTTTATAGTTCAAGCAGATAGTATTTATAGAATATACAGTCGGTAGCAAGATCCAGTGGCCGTACTTTAGAAACGCCCTGGTGGGTGCCCGGGCAGTTTTTAGCTGCTCGAGCAGTTGTGGATAGTTGTACAGGCAGGTTAAAAACGGCCCGGGCACCCACCCTGGTATTTCTCTACCACGGCCACAGGTTTGCAGCGTAGCATGCTGGCCAGTAGTAAATAAAAATTAAAGGACAATCCGAGGAGTTTGAGACTTTTCCTAAAAAACTACACTCATTTCTGACACCGCTCTCCCGGAAAACTGCGCTGAACAACCTACAACAGATTACACTTTATTAACGGGTACCGTTGATTATCGTTTCAGGCTAAAACGTTGATCATTTTATTATTTCAGAATGAAGCACAACACCTCATGCAACCTCTGATAGATCTTCCAATTATATCCTCCAGGATCATGGTTGAACTACAAATATTGATTGATTCGGGAGGCTGTGAGGCTGGAGATGAACAGTTGATGTTTGGGGATATAAACACCCTAAATCTAACCAATCGTCACATGGACGACATGCTCAGCGTAAGTTTCAACCGAACTTAGAGGCAGGAAACACAGACAAATATTTTATTATCTAAATCGTTCCTATCACAATCATAGTTGTTTTTCGCAACATGGTCTAGGTTTTTCATTCCGGAATCTTCTGAGCAAAGACGGCTCATTTTGGGAACAGTATTTTTAGTGGATCTGTTATTAAGTCATTTTAATGAGAATCAAATTTTGTATCGTGCCCTTAATGTGAATTTAGTGGAGAGAATAATAATAGTGAACTAATGATATCCATTTTAATTATAGTAATCTTACTATTACGTTGTGTGACACGATTATAGTTCAGATTCTGCCCAGTGTAATTAACGATCTAAACGATACCTTGATGCATGGATTGGAAACCCAGAAGCTATTGGAGGACAACGTAAGTTCTGTAACATTGTATATATGCAGGCCTTTGAATGACCAGTTTTCTGTGCATAACTTAAACTAAATTTTACCCAACACCTAGTCTGTTCCTAATGTACCCTCGGGTTAACTTCGTTCAAATGTTTCGTTCAAGAAAACCCATTCCAATTGTTTAGTTGCTGTTTAGTTACAACTGTATGTGCTGGAGCAAACAATTATCTTCAATGAAACCTGTGATAAAATAAAAAGCGTTGTCGATGAAGTTGTTGGAAT
>JAQGAV010003328.1:0-12714 GCA_034691345.1 Phasmarhabditis papillosa | reverse complement strand
ACAGGGGGGCAGGGTAATTAATTAATAGGGGGGTTAAATAAGGAGAAGTGGGGGTGAGAATAAGTTACTTGTTGGGATGGAATATGTATCCGATCTCGCAACGGGCGGGGCTGGGCCACAAATTTTGCCAAAAGTTGAAATCGGCCAGAATAAAATATTTTATTTGCAATTTTAGTACCCTTATGGACAGAGCTATCTGCAGTTTTTTTGAAACCCAAGTCCGGCCGGTGCCGCGGGCCTAAAATTGAGGGGTCTGTAACTGTCTAGTTTTGACAATGTTCTTTTTGTATAAAACACTCCACAGAGATTCTGTCAAGTTAAATAATTGGTTATGGCATACACACCGTCCCGGGACCATTTTATTTTACAGCAGTGGCCGGCCCAAGCGGTAAAAGCCCGAATGCATATTGAATATTGAAGAAAATATAGTAGAACGAGCATATTTGGCTTTAAAATGAATATAAATCTAGTTATTCACATAAGTAAAATGTTTTTATATATTGATTTGTGTATTTATATTATTTCAATTCATTTTGTTAGTTTATAGACCCGCTACTGCTTTCTTTTATTTATGAATTATGTAAATTAAGTGTGGTCTTAAGGGATTTGTCTGTGGATAATTAATAATAAAAGTGTCAGAATTCCAAAAGTAGTCGGAAAAGAAGGTCAAAATACTCAAGGAAACTGAAGCTTGGGGAAGGGGGAACTACGAAAACTCAGAGAACTGAAAAAAAGTATTCAAATTCGAGCCAAAACATTTTATATAGTGGTACATATATAACAAACAAAATACCGCAGAGCGCGGTGGTACAGGCAGGCTTTCGCAATTGCGTATTTGTCTTTTTCACTTGCACTTGCAAATATAACACCGCGCACTGCAGTCTTCTTTTTGTTATGGACTATATCAAGTAATCAGTAACACAATAACTCTAGATTTAATAAGCGTAGGCCATTTATTCCGGAATCTTTTGCACAAAGACTACTTTTTTATAGCATTCAGTCTTCGGGATTTGAAAACTAGTTGCTCTTATTACAAAATAATAAGTTTAGTTCAATCTTAACTATAGTCAAGTATCTGCCGGTACCCAGTGGTTACTGCTGGTAGCGGCTGGTACCAGCGGTAACGGTACGTATCCGCGTTAATTGCTGGTGCTTTTTGTTGGTATCTGGCCAACCAGAGTGGAATTTCCTTGAACTATAATACAAAGACAGTTTAACGTCTACTGGATCATAATACTATTATTCAATTTATCCTTCTATCTTTTTAGACGTATATTTCTCAGAATGTCTCTGTATTTGGTGTATCTTCTTCATCTTTAGTCTATTTTGAATGTGAATTGTTATTATTACCTGTAAATGAAAAGGGAACATGTCAGAGACCCGTTTGTGGTAGAAATAGGACAAGGTTAGCTGAATTTAGAAAGAACATCTTTAGGTTTTTAGTGACGGGCCCGACTAGAATCCCTAAGTTCTCAAACGTGCTAAGGCCAGTCTCAAAGTTGGATAAAAGCCCACCAAATCCTTTTAATAAGATTTATCCTTCAAGTATCTAGCAAAACTCAAAATAAACAGAAAATTGAAAGAAATGTAATCTTATAACAGGAAAAAATATTTTTTGCAGACGTAGCATCGATGAATCGGACACAATACTGGAAGTTCGATCTCAAAGGCTGGAGATATCCCAATTGGGTAGGAAATATTAATGTTAGAATTTAATACTCTAAATTGTACTCTTTAATATTTATAAAAGCCATTCTTGAAATCACTTCACTAGTTTCCACCAGAAATGGGCCGCTGGGCTAATTGGCGAACGAGCCGGTGCCGAGCCCATTTCGGTCCCATCGGGGGCACCATTTGAACAGGGTTGGTAATTTAATGGGCCGGCCCGGGCCGGTGCCGATTTTTGGGAAAACTGCCCGGGTCGGCCCGGCCAGCCTTTTCCGAGCCCTGCATTCGAACTAGCCGAGACGACCATCTCAAGTCTGTAAGAAGAAAATGACGAACAAATTAAGTTCTCACTGCCATAATTAAGACTTCTTAAAATATATTTTTTTATTTCCAGATTCCTCCATGATTCCTTCCCCATCTACTCCTGAATTGCCTCCGGACACTTCTGCCTTAGATTGTCCTTCTCTAAGAGAAGTATCCGCACATCAGAAGAGACATTCTGGAGACTTTTGTGTTTCTGTTTCCGTCTTAGCAATTATTATAGCTAGTCTTATATCGGTTAGGTTTTAAAAAGGTGCTTTGAAGTCTTTTTAAAAAGCATATTATTGTTAGAAAACAACATTTAAACTTTTTTCTTGAGAGTGGAGCGTAGGAAATAACATGTTCAAATATGGCAGAGAAGGCAGGTATAGTAGAGGCGGCGCATTTACCGGGCCGAAATTTTGAAGGGGCGGAGCTAGGCCGGCCCGTTTGAACCAAGTGACGTCACTTTTAAAAGCAAAAATACTAATTTGGACGCAAAATTACGTTGTAATAATAAGTTATATGACAAAGGTCTATGTTGTTAATATCTGCCCGTTCCTTCTCGGACGCAAAATTACGTAAGGACCGTGCCGGCCTTTTCACAGCCGTGGATTCAACATTGTTCCAGCTGGCTTCGTTTTTATAGCGGCGGACCAGCCGGTGCTGAGACAATCTTGGAAATTGTGAAATTACTCTTGAAAATTACTCGTATTACTCTTAAATCCGACTATATTATTATTAGAATCTTTAAATAACTTGCTTACGGATAGTTGATTTTTCATTTTTGGTTGCTGAAAAGAATGGCAAACCATGCGCAGTCCAGCAACCAAGATGTGCACTTTGAACGGAAAAGTGTTATTTCTGTCTTAAATACTTGAGAATAAAGTACTATATAGTCGGATTAAAAAGTAATACGGCCGTGATAATAAGCTGGAGTGTCACAATATTTTGTCTGAGTAAGGCAAAACGAAAGCAAGTTTGCAATCTGGTAATACCGCGCGCAAAGAATGCCAGCAGGGGCAGTGTTAAAATAATGAAATACGAAGCCTCATTACTTTTGAATCTGACTATACTTTAAAGTATTAAACTATATTATTTTAGGCTACAATATTCGTTATATTCCTGGCTGTATTAGCTATTCTACAACGATACAAATACTATAATGTTGCCAACAACTAATGACAATTCAAGCATTTTCACAAAAACCGGTGATATCATATTAAACAGTGTACCCATAGTCCCATATGATAATGACAGAATATGATCTCTTTTTAAACATTTATATTCCTTAAAGTTTATTTGTAAATATAAGCTGTAGAAAGAGGTAGGTCTACGGCGAAGTATCTTCTAGAACAGCGGTGTTATATAAAACCGAACAGAAAATCGATGAACTCCGAGCCTTGAGTACAGTCATTTATATTTAACACCGCTCCCCTCCAGGACGCTGCGCTATAAACCTAACCCTTCAGACATCTTTATTATTTTTGAGCTCTTCTCTACCCAATTTACTCAGTTTATGTGCCTATTTTGTATATATTTGATCAAAACGACCAATTTTGAACCGGTTCAAGCCTTTTTTTGTATGTTTGTAATAAAATTGTTACATTATTAAGAATAAAAATAAAGAATTAGTTTATTATTGCATTAAAATGTATTAATTGTTACTATTTACAGTGTTAAAGCTGTTTAGATGTTGGAGTTAACCCATTACGCGGAGTAGCGGACACACGTTCTCAAGACCCCTGAAAAAACAGAAAATATGTTACTGAACAAAAATAGGTTATATTTTCAGATTTGACTAAATATCATCATCTCTGAGGTATTGAAAGTCTCTAAACCTCTATTCAGACTAAGCATCGGGCCACGCCGGCTGTAGATTTCCCAAAACTTTTATAGTCGACGGCCGGTCTTCATTTTTGAGCGTGTAATTTACTCTGACAGAATTAATCACCGTACGCGGAAGTACACAAGCAAAAACGATTTATCCTCTTGTTTTTCATTTTTCTTTCTGTTTTCTTTTGTTAAGCTAAATTGTAGAAACAAAACATTTACGATTGTTGATAAATTCGATTAGAAAAATGAGTTGGGAATTTTTGCTGCATTTTAAACTCTTAAAGGACTACGAGGTTTGCAAGACCTTTAATAGCATGACATCCGTCCGTCGACCATAATCGGGTCCGGACGCAATATGAGACCAGACCCATTCAGCGTTACTGGATAAGTGAGATAATATGTTACATAAAGGTGCTTCTAATAAATTTAGTCTCCATTCTTTGATTTGTAGTATGAAGCCATAGAAAAAGGGGTCTAGATTAAAAAAGAGTCAGCCCTATATTAGAGTAGTATACTTCTTTATAACTTACACAACTCCTGCTCCTTGTGCACAAGTACACATATCTCCCGCATATTGTTTCCAGTTAAGACCCTTACCACAGGTTTTAAGGGTATTCTTAAGGGCCTCAGGGACAATTAATGGTTGACATCTAAATAATATATATTAAACAACCTATATTAATATTTAATAAAAAGTAAGTAACTTTAGAAGTTTGTGAGTGAATAGGGACAATTTGATTTAACATAGTTTGCGATAAACATTTCAAATGTATACCTGTATCTGTCAAAACAGAATCCCTTTCCGTTTTTCTCATTTAAGAAGCAAGATTCTACACAAGCTCCGAACACCAAGGCAGTTTCAGCTACTGGTCTGAAACTCGAGATTGAAAAAACATAACACTTATATTTTGATCCCCCCTATTATACTTGGGCTGCTCGACTCCTCTGTGAACAAGCCCACCATTGTTTGGGGAGGGATAAATGTGTTCATTTCCTTAAGAATCCCTACGTGCTTTGCTTTGGAGTTCCCGTTTATCAAAGTTCCTTCGTCTCACATCTTTATTCAAAAGATATGCGATTTCTTGTTTCGTATAATGAATAAGTAAACTTAAAAAACCCTTAACCATACCTCATTTTCTTGACCATTCCATCACTTAGCATCTTTTCCCTCTCTCCTCCGAATCCTTTTTCTCCGAGACTAAAGGCAAGTCGGATGTCATGGTAAGGAATACGGGGACCTGCGTTTGAAGCTACACAACTGCAAATAAAAAGTTACATAACTTCATCTTCTGAATTTAATTTTTAAAGGTTTTTTCTTAACTACCGTATTCGGATAAGTATATTAATAATCTGAGTTTCAAATGAATCTGTACTTTTGTGCATATCTTTTCTATTTGAAGTATTACCTATTCATATTTGTTCTGGCGCAATCAATAAAGTTGAATAAGATTGGCTTAATATTGTTAATGCAGACACCAAGGGCTTGTGGGGTCTTGGTCACCTAAAAGTAAAAAACAGTTTTAGTACACATATCTCAAAGCCGCACTTTATTCAAAATCTTGGGAACATAATTTTAGTTCCAAGCTCAATGATAGAGTGTAATTCTGGTTTTTTCCATAATTTGTATAATGAGTTTGGTGTCCAGCTCATTATTTTGGAGAGATGTGCTGTTAGGTTTGCGTTTTTTATTTTAATTCATTTTTAGATAACATGTTGTTCTACAGTGCCGATAGTGTAGAAACGCCCAGGTGTGTGCTCGGGCAACAATTCTCAACTGCTCGGGCACTTACCTGGGCGTTTATATACTACGGCCATAGGTTACTGCGGTGGAAGCCTAGATCTTATATAGACTAAACTTACTGGTGAGAATACTGAAATACACTGTGCAGAGCATTCTTCCACTTGCTTCTTCATCTCGGCAACACAGATTCTAAACAAATAAAGTTATAAAGTCATTATTATTATTACTTTTATTATTATTAATAGTAAAGGTATAAAGTTGTAACTTACGTTTCCTCTTCACAGGAGCACTGACGGACCATTTGGCCGGACACTACGGATTTAGCTAGGATGTCATTGCCGCTCTTTGCCATCTGAAGAAAAATTATGAATAGCGAATTTTAAAATATTTTGTTTTATATTTAATAAACTATTAAATATATTACTATAACTTTTTTAAACTTATTAATTACCTAAATTGTCGAAACTTAGTTCTTATTGTTAAAACTTTCGCGACAATAATTTAAACCAGGGCAGGGAAAAGGCCGGCCCTTTTCTCAAATTTTCGGCCCGAACCGGCCCGTGAAATTCCCAGCCATGATATAAACAATACAAAAAATAAGTACAATCCTTTAAAAAATGTACTCTAAAATCTTTGACTAACCTTGGTCATGCTTACAAAAGCCGCGGCTCCACACATAGTTGCAAGTAGTAATATAACAGACTTCATATTAATTTTGCCAATAAAATGCAACTATTTTGCCAATAAAATGCAACTATTTTGCCAGTAAAATGCAGCTAGTTGGCAGTTCAACTGGTCATTCTACCGGCGTAACCTTTCTTTTATACTATTGTTACCGAGAATACTTTTTATCTCGCAACCTATGGGAACCGGTTTCCCTTTTTTAAGTTAGTCAAACCATAGTCAAAGGTGAATTTGTCAAACAACAAATCAACCCGAAAACGTCATTGAAACATCTTAAATCTACTCTTTTTGTGCCATAAAATGAAAGACAAAAGAAGTTCGTTTTCTTTTCTTTTTTAGTTTTCAAAAGGTGACAATGATAGTTAAATGAGCAATGGTCTCTAGACAAAGAATAACGGTGTAATATAGAAGACGGCAGAAAAAGAAGTGTTCGCCGTTTCATTGAAAATTATAGATATTTTGGTTTAATGTTTTTTACTTTGTCAAGGAAATCTCAAATATTAATATAGTTGATGTTATTTCGTGCCCCCGAAGACTGAATATTAGAAAGGAACCGTCTCTGATCAGAAGATTCCGGAATGAAGGGCCGAAGCCCTGACTCGAAGAAATCTACTAATCTTGTGATATGAGTGATACAGAAAATAAAATAATTTGTTTGACCTGAAAATATTGACCAAATTTACAAACTTCTTGAAACTCTGCAGATGTGTTTGAGGTTTCCGTATCCATCTTTGGATCCACCGTTTCCTCCCATTTTCAACTATTCATATCATATTTAATTAAGCATTATCAGCAAGTTTAACTATACTTTTTACTTTACCGTTTAATCTTAGGCCATCTTCCTGTTCATAGTTCTTTGCTAGTAAAGCAAGGTCACACACTATTTAATAGGAACCAATAAAGTCCCTTTTCATTCGAAATAGAAACTTCTATAGTGACCAATGATCCATAGAGAATGCGATTATGTAACAATAGAAGAATAGGTTTTATAGATTATATAGACAGATTAAATACTTATATTAAGATATGTTATAGAAAACATTTTTGAAGAGTCAATAATATAGAGTTTGGTGCCCTTTGGGTATAGGTAAAAACGACTGGCAATGAGAAGATACGGGAATCTTCAATCCAGATCGTGATCATTTAAAGGGCTCTATAAAACAAAAGAGTTTAATTGCACAACTATATTTTTTGTTTATTCATATTTTACAAAACATGAGATCACAGATATTTGGAGGATGAAGTGAGACGAAGGGACCTTAGGGAGCCAGGACTCCATTGCACAGCAATTGGGGAGCGGAGATGGCGGATCAGAAATTTGCTAGAATTCTTTCTTTGTAGTGGATTCGAACCATTGACTTCGAGATTATGAGGCAAAATTCCTATCCACTGGACCATAATTTCCTTTCACAATCACAGAGAAGATTCCTCTATGTCTATAATAGTATGCTTACATCTGTAGTTTGTACTATCTACATATTGTCACAAAAATAACAAACTTCATAAAAAATTCTTTCATCTTATAATTCCTTCTCGAACATTGTTTTCTTATTTGGAGACATCTTGTTCAAGGTGAACATCGAAAGTGGGCGGGGCGGGAATTACGTCATCAAAAAGTAGAAAAATGGAGGAATAGTGTAGTTTGTATTAGATATTGGTAAATGTAGAACAACAGGAAGAAATGATCAAAAGTTTTTGGAATAATAAGCCTTACTTAGTTTATGTTAACAACAAATACATTAAGCTATAAGAGAGTTTATTCTCAATAAAGGAAATCAAAATTTTCACGAATTGTACTATAGTCGGATTCAAAAGTAATAAGGCCGCGTATTTCCTTATTTTTAACACTGCGCCTGCTAGCATTCAACGCGTGCGGTATCAGCAGATTGCAAACTAGCTTTCGCTCTGCCTTACTCATACAAAATATTGTAACACTACTGCAACCCAATTTTTATTAACCACGGCCTTATTACTTTCGAATCCGACTATATCACGGGAGATTTCTTTACGTTGAATAGCAATGTTTTTCCACTTCTTTGGATCTATTCTTGTCAGAGTATCTAACACCTATTTAACCAACATTAATAGTTTAAAAACAGTTGTTTATTAATTTTGCTACCAAAACTTGGTTTGTAGTTATAGTTATATTCAAGAATAATAATGGAGTGTTAAAAGAAGTTTTCGAAAACCGAAAATTTACGCAAAATTTCCGTAAAATACGCAAGTAACAGGCCATTATTAATCTTGGGTCAGACTATAGTCTAACCTCATTTCAGTTCCTTTGTTTATAACTTCGTTTGTAGTTACAAGGAAAACAACTGGAAGGAAAATAGTTTAAAGGACTATCGCAAACCTTTATTCATATTATTTAGTCTGATGGAGTGTTACTTGCGTATTTTAATGAAATGTTGCGTATATTTTCGGGTTTCGAATACTTTCAGAGCCATTTTCAATGAGATTCTTTTTTAACACTCCATTGTTATTCTTGAATAGAACTATATCCAGTTGAAATAGGTCTTCTGGTTTTGCAAGTTTATTCTGGTAAAAAAACCTTTTTGACTGGATTTTAACCAGTATTAGTTGTTTGATCGATATATTTTAATACATTTTGTTAAATATGTGGCCTAGTCTCTCATTCTGTTCAAGGGTACTTGTCTATGTATGGAGAAATCGCAAGCACATATGGAGCCATAAGACAAAACTTATTAAACAAAAAGACCAAGGTCTAAAATATTTCTGGAAGTTTTATATGTTATAATTTCATAGTTTTCTCAAGTTTTAGTTAACTTTTTTTATGATAAAAGAGTTTTTTTAGTTAATACTTTTTTTGTATTGCTGAGGATATAAGAGTAACCCGATAACCCGATTTAAGAGTAATAAGGGAGTGTTAAAATAATCTAGTTAAAATGGCTCTGAAATCATTCGAAAACCGAAAATATACGCAAAATTTTCTTTAAATACGCAAGTAACACTCCGTTATTAATCTTGAATCACACAATAAGGTAGTATTCACTTCTTGAGATTCCCGATATGTTGTTTTTTTTGATTAAATTTTGCATTAAATATACTTTATAAAGTAATTTTCTTCAATAGAACCTATTTTATTAATTTTAATTCACTAACAATACTCTTCTTCTGAGAGCTGTTCCTGGATTTTTCCGGTTCAGTGGTTAGTTTGCAATATTATTCGCTCCATTGAATCCAAACAACGAGACGACTTTTAGTAGTAAAAGAAGGCGCAGCAGTGGTTAAGCAGCTTTTTAAGATATTATTTTATATTATTAGATTTATATTAACTTTTATATTAACTAAACTTTTATATAGCTTGCCTTTATTGAAACTTAAAGGTCGGTGAGGGGCCCGCATTTCACAATCCACGTCCAAACCCAAATACTAAGAAAACTTGATATTCTGGTTTTTCGTCAACCTTTCTTCAAGCTTAATTGTATAGTTAATACTTATAGTTAATACTTCTCTGTAACTTAACATTAAATACTTCAAAACTATTGATGGAAACCTATGCGATGCTGTGTAAATTAATTGTTTCACAAAATGAACATTCAATGTATATATTCAATATATTATTGCAAAGGCAGCTACGTGATTTAATTAAGTTTTGTTGACTTTTATTTGTGATATAGTTAGTCTGAAGAAGGCCAAACATACCTGGCTCATCCTAAATAAAGGACAACTCTTACACTAGCTGTAACTGCAGCGGTCTATGAATCCGTGAGGATCAGAGGCTGTGGGTTCGACTCCCCGTAGCTGCAGAAGTCTTCAAAAGCCAGCAACTTACTTATCCCATGTTTCGTTACCCCGAAGACGACTGAATGATAGAAAGGAGCCGTCTCTGCTAAGAAGATTGAGGAATGAATGGCCGAAGCCCTGCCTCAAAGAAATCTACTATTATTGTGATACGAGTAATTCAGATACAGGAAAATAAACCTTTTAAACTCGTTACACTAGACCCCTAAAGACCTGCCTTACATGTCCTAAGCAAAGCAAAAACTTCGCGGGGTTAGCTCAGTTTGGATACCCTAGTCTCATAAGATAGGTTTATATTTTACATAATTTCTGCTGCTTTGGAAACTGATTTTTTTGTCTCATAAACCTACTCACTAAGGCCCAATTTTTTTACCTTGCAACCAGACGTTTGCCTATAAAAACTACCACTAACTACTATACAGGTTACATATTACATAAGCTTTATACTTTGGGTTGTTAAATTTTATTTATCTAAGTTTGTTTTTCGTTTTTGAATTGGACAGACAGGTGTCCCTTTCAGCGCGCCTATTTACTTGAAAATACTGCCTTAACATAACAAACAAACCAATTCTAAAGGCCAATTCCGACTATTAGTAGCCCAAAAGCCGGCAAATTTATATAAAATATATTTATTTATATGGAAACTTACTTTATTGAACTTTTCTAGAAGAAAATATGTATCAACAACTACATTTCTAAAGAGGCAAGAATTTATAGGCAATGCTAGTCAAAGTAAGGTTACCAGCTGTATCCTGCGGAGAGGCGGAGTTAAATAAAAATGAATACATTTTAGAAGATAAGGCTAAAATCCACCTATTTTACATTCATTTCTATAGTCAGATACAAAAGTAATACCGCCGTGTATGCTGAGTATTTCGTTGCTTTTAACACTGCGCCTGCTGGCATTTTACGCGCGCGATATCAGCAGATTGCAAACTTGCTTTCGTACTGCCTTACTCATATAAAATATTGCAACACTCCTGCTTATTAACACGGCCGTATTACTTTTGAGTCGGACTATATATAACAGCGCTACTCCGCAGTATATTGAACTGGAAACCTACATCGGGATACAGACTATAGCCATTGCCAACAACAAATTTTCAATTCATTTTTTTCCAAATAGTTCAAAAAAAAATTCAATGTTTCCTGGGGATCCCGTTTATATTTATATATAATAATTTATATATTTTGTTAGCAACAACTTTGCTATTTTATTCTTGACTGGCACATCAAACTTCATATTTTCTTAATGAAATTTCTCATTTTTTATTCACCACCGGCTCTATTTTTACGAGGCCGATCGCTATTCTTCCAAGAATAGTCGGACTTTAAAACCCAAATAAGCCATTCCTAAAAAACTTGTTCATTCTGAAATTTGGTTTCTTGAAAAATTAGGCCTGTTTCGAGCAGAAACTTTCGAAATCTGATAGTTCGAATATAAATCTTTTAAACTTCCTGTAAACATATTATTATTATTATTATTCTTATTATTATTAGTAATAGTTTATATTAAAAACTACATATAAGATCCAATTACTCTCTATAGTTTATTAGTTTTCTAGGCTGGTAATAAATTTAGCGCGCTGGCCGGGGCCGACTTTGTGGCTAAACCAAAATGACAAACGTAGCATGTTTCATTTAGTATAACTAATGACTACCCCTTTATTTTATTATAAATATATGTGAAGTGACATTTTTAGATACAAAAAGAGAAGAATTATGCTAGGTTTGAAATATTTAGACGTACATTCTCAGTGGAATATTATATTTAAAAATAGTTGTTTCCGCTTTGTAGTCACTAATGATAGTTTAGTTTATTTAAAGATTTTCATATTAAAAGAAACTCAGATTAGCTAATTATAAAGAATATGTTATCGTTTGTTTCTGATAAGTCAGCTAACAGACAGACAAGTTGAATTGTTAGTTTTTTAGCTTCAAATGTTGTATAGTCAGATTCAAAAGTAATACCGCTGTGTATGCTGCGTATTTCGTCAGTTTTAACACTGCGCCTGCTGGCATTATATGCGCGCGATATCAGCAGATTGCAAACTTGCTTTTGCACTGCCTTGCACAGAGAAAAGATTGCAACACTCCTGAAACACAATTTTATTGACACGGCCGTATTACTTTTGAATCCGACTATATTGCTTCCACAATTTTAGTTTACAATATAATTTACCTACAGTAAGCTAGATTAAAACTGTTCGTAAAGCTATTATTAAGTTTAGGATTAACACTCAATGTACATCTTTATTCTATCTAAATTCTTTGACTATAAATATCATAACACTTAATATTTCTAAAACTAAGTTAGTATTATAGTTTATTGCAAGAGTTAGATATCATCTTTAAAAGTCTAACCTTCTAACTAAATCCTTTTTTATCCATAACTCTTCCTATATTCCTTCTATCTACCTTTTTACTCCTTTTAACACCCTCGCGGCCTCTTTTGGATGTCCTAATTAGCCCTCTTAATGTGCTTTTCGTGTAAATATAACATAGCTCTAATGGAATTAAAACATCTTTATTTAATATAATCACAAATATTTTAAAGACTTTTAAAGATTTATAGTATTCAATTTTATAAAAAGCAAAAGTTATTTATTTCCCGTAATCGCACAAATCACACAATGATTGGAGGATTTCTTCGGCGCAGGGTTTCGGCCATTCATTCCGGAATCTTCTGAGCAGATACGGCTCCTTTCTAACATTCAGTC
>JAQGAV010003327.1:0-12715 GCA_034691345.1 Phasmarhabditis papillosa | reverse complement strand
ATCGACATTGGATTACGGGATGTATAAAATCGATCACCAACTTCAGAAACTGGAGAGAGTTTGGTATAAGTTAGTTTCTATTCAATCACAATAGTAGCTAAAAACAATTGAAGCCTGAACTGTTTGTAGCAGATAATTTTATTTCAGATCTGGTGACGTGATTTTGAGTCCTTTTAGGCTTACCTTTTGTATTCCCGGCTTACTCACGGTCAACGATGAAAGTGGGTTATTTTGTTATTACTAATATTCGCTATCTTTCAAATCAGAAATTCTCATCATAAATAAAATAGTATTGATAAAAAATAGGTTATAGTTTGAAAGTGTTTCGATGGCAGCTTTTAATTAGTATAAATGATACAGAATATTTCGTGCTCACTGATGCTTGGTGTTTCTACTTCGTCTCCATAACCGACCGTGAATTTGAACCTGTAAGAATGAGACACGATTTCGGCCATGTTACTGAGAGTAAGTTTTGACGGAGAGTAATCAATTAGAGTACTAATATTTTAAACCATTTATTTTTCAAAAACTCTTAATGTTTGATCGAAAATTATATATAGTCAGTTTCAAAAGTAATGAGGCCGTGTGTGTTGCGTATTTCGTTATTTTTAACACTGCGTCGGCTTGCATTCCACGCGCGCGGTATCAGCAGATTGCAAAATTGCTTTCGCTATGCCTTACTCAGACAAAATATGGCAACACTCCTGTTTATTAACACGGCCTCATTACTTTTGAATCTGACTATATACATCTTATATTCAAGAGCACATTTAACATAATAGTATGTATTTTACACATATTTATATTCACTTTTTCAGAACAGTATCTCATTCAAGACGGATTTCTTTACCATTTGAAACTAAAAAATCATA
The DNA here is from genome assembly GCA_034691345.1 of Phasmarhabditis papillosa. Lineage (NCBI taxonomy): Eukaryota > Metazoa > Nematoda > Chromadorea > Rhabditida > Rhabditidae > Pellioditis > Pellioditis papillosa. Next base: position 11,843 of record JAQGAV010003327.1, on the reverse strand, counting down.
AATTTTATTTGGTTCGTGTCAATTTAGCTGACATTGACTTGAACTCCAGAGACTGGTTTTACGAGAAACAGTGTAAGTTACTATATGTGTGTATATGGTGCACGACGCATGAGGTACCATTGGTGTGTTACTAATTAAAATGTGGTATGGGTGAGGTACAGGCTTTTTTGTAGTCAAAGGTTCAATTCTATCTGCGTGCTTAAGTGTTAGATAAAATAGTATTAATGAGCAATCTAAGACCATTTATGCAGGAGACGTTAAGGTGTACCTGTTTAAAGGGACTTTGGGAGACCTATTTAGCCAATATAATGTAGTTAAGTGAAAAACAGTTTTTATAACAAAATTTGTTTAAAAGTTGAACATTTTATAACAGACAACACTTTTATTATATCAACTTTATGCAAAAGAATTGGTGCTGATTTCTCAACAAGCACCAACACCTTGAAACCACAATATTGCCCGTAACGTTCTTATAATTGTAGTTCAATTTTTTCACATAATGACATTTTCCCGGTCGGAATAATATTTTTAAACATGAAAAGTGTTTATCCAGGTGCGAGTTATGCACCCTATATTGTTCCGCGTTTGGCGATAACCAAACCGAATTTTGAATACAAAATCAAATATGTATTTATTTGTAACTCGTTAACCTGTGAATGAATTTTGTAGTAAAATTCCATCTATATCAGAAAACAATTCCCTTCAATCTGAGACTAAATTTAAATAGTCTCCCTATGCCCTCACCTCAAACCTCAGGTCTACATTTTTCACACTTACGATACACCAATAGTTTGAGCCCAACAAAAAACCTGTTTGACCAGATGAGCCTTGTGCAGTCCCAGTGACAGTAATCTAGTTTTCCGCATTCACAGTAACTTAGAATAATATGCTGTCAAGCTTTCAAATACTGTTTTTGTAGAAAGATTATTGAATTTTCAATTTTCAGGTAATGAAGAGTATGAAGAATTGATAGTTCCTCGGCATGGTCAAATGTTTTCTTCGTATAACAAGGATCACATTCTTCTACAGTCGATGGTAAGTCTTCGTTCAAAAAATTCGTTCTATTGAGATTGATCATTTCGAATACAATTTTCATAATTTTTTAATCGGGGGCTCTCAAATTTGGCCCATATTATGTGCGCTAGTTTTACTGTAACAAAAAATTACAAAACTGTTGGCTTCGTATTGAATCGAAGTTTTGGGCAAACTTCTGACCTTATATGAAACTTTAGGCCATTGACCGGTAATTTTGATACTTCCGGGACCGACCGTTTGTGAACACGTTTGTGAAATAATGTTTATTAAACAAGACTAGTACAATAAACTATTACAGAATACTAAAGAACTTTTTTATCTCTTCATAATTCCTTTTTGCAGAACTCTGCCAATGAATTAGTGTATGATTTGGTTGACTTACGCAATTTTACTCGGAAAGAACTGAGCTTTCATGGCAACCGGTAAGTATATTATTTGCTTTTCAGATAGAACATTTGTTATAGACATTCATTTTGGTAAAATTCAAATATGTAATTCATTAATATATCAACTTTCTGTCTTTGTAACTTTCTAAAACACGTTTATTTAAGGGGTGACTTCGCCGTCCTCTACAATGACTACGTGGTTCTGTTCAATCACTTCTCTGATCGTGCCTATCCTCTGAAGGACACTCCATTGAAGTTCCGCGGTTTTCAAATTACTGGATCCACGGTACCATCGCTTCAATCTTTGGATGGAGCTGTAGCTGTGTTTTCCGGAACCGAACTCTCAGTTGACCATCTCCCCATTTTATTTGCTTTGGATACTGAGCAGTAGGAATTTATGTTATTGTTATGCTTTAATTTGTTCTGAAATAAACTGATCTAGCAATATTTTCAACTATCGGACCCTAGCTTCTAGAGGTGTAAATAGCTTTAGTGATATCTTTCCTTAGGGTCAGCTATTCCACCTTATCATACTAACATAATTTTAGCGTCACGCATCAACTCAATTAGAATTAGACTAGCTAACTAGATTAGTTAATGTTTCATATGAGCAGTCTGTAAAGGTGAGTTTTCGTAAAACTTTTCTACTAAAGTATGTTTTACTCAACAGTTTTCAATACGAAGAAAGCGAAGTAACCTAAAATTATACTTATCCAGTACTTTTCCAGATGAGCCTAACAGTGTTATCTACTGCCTCTTTAGTGAGAATATATGGATGTCTTCGTCTGGATATGCCAACAATCGTTAACCTTCGCAGAACTGCTAACAGAATGAACAAGATAGCTAGGGACAATGATTTTGATAGGACGGATGTGCATCTGATGCAGTGAGTTCTAATTTTGAGAGAAAGTTTGTTCCGGCTTATAGGGTCAGGAGCAGTGTTGTTAATTGGTTTGGTGTGGTATGTTATGTGTCGGAAATTTGAGACCAGACGAGACAAAGCCAGACCACACCAGCCGAGACCAGACCAGTTAACAAACTGGTCAGGAGTGAGAATGCAACCACCCTCCCCGCCCGAATTTTTTTTCCCAAAAAACGTTTGCTAAGAAACTTTTAATATTATGACTGTTCACAAATGGTAGGCCAGCAACATTCGCAGGACAGATTGGAAAAATCAAAATCAGCATGATTCCAGATTGAAGCATTATACAGATGCATATGGTTTCCGTACTAAGTTTGAAGTGGCAATCACTCGTGAACGAGCAACAGTAGAAGAATGGAAACGCGTAAGAGAACAAAGGGAAGAGGCAGGTGCTGGAGCAGCTTTTTTTATTATAAACTCGATTTTTACAATATTAGATTTTATAGTAATAGTTGTGATCCAATTTAAATCTATAGAACCTATTCTTTTATGTTGAATGAACGCAAGTTGGATCGGTCTGGAACCCAATACTCAATATAATAACAAATGTAAATATTATGTTTATTAATAATTTTAATGCCGTTAAACTTTAATGATTAAAGGTTTTTTAACCCAGATATGAGTTTTTTTGTTAATAAAGGAGTTCATTCGTTGATTTAGAGTGATCTCGGCAAGTTCGATAAAATCTTTATCATCACTGGTTATAAACACTTCGAAGAGAAAGTCGATCAATATGAACTTGAGTCAAAATTGCTCGAGGAAGTTTTTAAAAGTGTGAGTTAAGCTCACGTCTTCAATAACTTATTTTGTAACATGATTGCTAAACCTTATCACCACTCGAAATTTCATTATTTGTGAATGAAGTTTTTTGAAACAACTCAGAAAGGGTCATTCACAAATGATGTACCACAATTAGGAAATGATTACTTTTTATAGTTGTATGCATCCATCTTCATTTCAGGTGAAATCAATGTTCAAGTTGTCAATTAAATTCTCCCTTACCTTTGGTTTAGATGCAGAACTTCTGTCTTTATTCCACCAGTATCCAAATGAAATAAGGTGAGTGTAAAATTAGAATTAGAAATAAACTATGTAGTTTTAGAATAGTACTAGTTTATGTACTAATGATTTAAATTATTTATTAATGTTTTACTTTTCCTTAAACTGTAGTTTTATCAATGTCGTCCGGCCCATTCTTTGCCCTGTGAATAATTTTTCGAACTAAATATTTGTCTTGCGGGAAATTTATTCCTCACGTAGCTGTTGATAAATTCGGCCACTGGTCCCTTTCCCTGGGGAGTCAAAGTCGCACCCGGGCCACTCATTAGTATCTGGGATACTACTTTATAAAAAGTGCGGATTGAGGACATTTTCAAAAAGTTTGCGGACTGCCAGAATCGGAATTCCGCACACCTCTGATTAGTAAATGAGTAATACGTAGGTCCACATTGTAAAACTATAAGTTTGTAGCTACCACAGCATTCTCAATGAAGATTGTTGCAGGAATCTGAGGAAGCTTTCCTCAAAAGATTCAGATGTCGTCTTGGACAGTGCTTCCCTGCTTAGTATTAATTCTTATACTAAATTGAGTAATTTGAAGCTTCGTGGAGAGATCCATCATCCGTTACTTACAAATGAGGTACTTTCAACAGTGTTTGAAAGTTTTACGACCAACAAACCAGATTCAAAAATAGAGTCATTTGTAAGAACTAGGGTTCCGGCGCAGTTTCCTGGAAAGAAGTGAGGTGAGGAAAAAGTATGATGAATGCTCTGTTAAAGAAAGTACTCTCGAGCCAAAGAGTTTTATTAAACGTTATATATCACTGTTTCATCATAGGAAAATGCGCTGAAAACATAGCTGTATAAAAATAATAATATGGTATAATTTTCCAAAGATAATACTTATACTTCCGGGGAGGAATGAGGCAATAATTGGACAAGGAAACATAGCAACTAAAAATAAAACTTTAATTATCTAATACTTATAATGTTCAACATAACATTGAGTATAGAAAAGTCCCCTAAAAAGTCTGCACAATATATATGTAAAGAAACAATAATATAAGAGTAACAAATTATAATATTTAGAACTGCAAAAACTTTGACGTAATCGACATAGCAAATATCGAACCCGACCGAGATATTCATTGCACTGATCTAACTGATGACATCTTCGGAAGCTGGTTGTTGAATCCGCCAACAGTTTTATGTTTTACAAATATTAGGACTAATTTCACTATTGAAGGACTATTCAACTTTGTCAAGGTGGGTCTATAGAAAAGTAAAGTAACGTAGTGTTATGTATGTTTCCTGGATGTTTCTGTTAAAATAAATATGCTGTCTATTGGTAAACTTGGACTTCACATTTTTACAGTGGAAATGGGCTATTCGGCTAGCTTATGGTTATCATTCCAGATATATAGTCAGCGCCGAGAGTAATAATGGGGTGTTACTTCGTATATTCAGGATTTTTAACACTGCAACTGCAGGCAAATTGCACGCGCGTACTTGCACATTACAATATTGAATGGAGTAGCCGCCAGATGCTGGCGCGGTGCTCGCAAAAGGGACTCGGACGAGCGTTTAATTATTTACACTCTATCATTTCCCTTGGCGCTGACTATATATTCCTATTATGAAATTACATTTGCTGAACGGTGCACAGTGTTTGAGCGAGACGAGCGGCCAATCTCTAGTATACAGTTTATATTTTACGCAAATAAATTATGTTTCAGGCATTACTGGACGATCCAAGACCTACCTATTCGAATAAGCTACTCATTCGACCATATCACCAACACCGAGCAGAACCATATTGCTATTACGAAATTTCAAAAGATTCGCGGTTTTTCTTGGAGACATGAAAGTTTAGTCAACGAATATCAGGTAGGAAAATGATATATAAAATAGGATTTTCAAAAAAAGCGAACCTTTATGTACTCTGTTAGTCTTTTTCAGTTGTGTCATAGTCGAAGAATATGGGAGATTACATTCAGACTTACTGATCTATAGGCAACGACAGTCAACAATTGTTGCTTTATAATTTTCTGCTTTAATAAATCTTTTGTCTGTGTTTTTTCACATTAATACAAGTAGTTATATAGCCTAGATTATCGAATAATATCTTGCAAGAGTAAAAACAAATTTGATGAGCGATCTGTTCATTTTTCGGGAACGTTAATTTCAATCACTTTAAGAACTATACGCATTCGATAGTCTTGTTGTTGAACAAACTTTCAAGAGTTTATTTGCAGAAGCAAACAAATTTTAAAAAGTTTGACCCTCTGTACGCTGGGTAGCGTGACGCTACCACTTTTCAGAGGACTGCAGTGAAATGCTTGCTAATTGTTATTTTCTCTAGCCTTCCTTTGTTGCCAAATTGATTTCAATGTAAACCTGTTTTTTACTTTTGAATTGTTTTCAGATGAGCTTATTGAATCTATCTGAAGAATCAATTAGAAAAGTATATGGCTCTCTGAATCTGGACATGTCAACAATAGTGAATCTTAGAAAAACCTGTTACAGAATGGATAATATAGCTGTGAGAAATGATTTTCATAAGGCTCATGTTCACCTCATGGAGTAAGTTTGTTAAAAATAAGTAATTTTAGTTATATGATTGGAAATACAATTAGTTATTGAACTAAAACTATTTTCATGCTTTTGTTTCACTGAAAATCAGATTGATTATTCAAACAGATTCAGGCAACCATATCCTAACTGCTTAAAAAGAAAAAAACTAGTAATTTACAAACTGTCAAACTTTTTTTTGTTAGTTTTTATCAGATTATTTTGTGAATTGCAGCCTTAAATATGTGACAGATGACGACGATCTTCCACATATTTTTGAAGTATCTGTTAGTCGGAGACTAACGGTAGATGATTGGAAGAAGAAGATGGCAAAATTCTACGGGCTAACCATTTGGGAACAGGTACGTTCGAAAACAATCAGTTGAATTATAAAATTTGTAACACCGTAAATAAAGTACATTTATTTACTTTAATGTATAACAGAATTTTTACCATGCGCAGTTTTGTTTGCGATAAAATGAACACCGGAAAAAACGTTAACTCTGGGTTAAAATCCAGCTTGAAGCAGCGATGTGCCGAACTTTTTTGAGGTGTTGCGGGAGAATTGAAAATACTATATAAATAATTAAATATTTCCTTTATATTTATTAATTATCCAACAAAAGAGTGTTCAAACTAAATAATTCTAAAATAAACTTTACATTTTCTACTTCCGTGTTCCGCAAATATACAAAGTCTCCACTTTTTACGCGCAACATTTGCGGGACCCAAACGAGCGATTTAGACCTTTACGAAACTGCTCCGAAATACGTGCGCCAGTATATATATATATTGTTAAATTAACTTAAATAATTGTCAATCCAAACACAAAAGTCATTATAAATGCTCTTTTACGCACAAGCGAGTGTTTTAGAAAGCCATAGGTAACTTAGACAGAAAGTTTGCCATCAAGATACCTTACTCGGATGTTGATAATGAAACCGAAAAGAAATTAATGGCCGAAGTGTTCGAATCTGTGAGTTGGTTTGGAAGAATAATACAAGTAATAAAGTTTTTGATTTTCCAACAAATTCATGTTATATTTTTTAATCTTCTTTCATACAATTCAAGACATTTTAACTGTTTTTTGCTTCCTAAGTTTTTAAAGCAAATTGACAAATTTATTATTTAGGTGAAGACTGTGAGGAAACTGCTCATCGAGTTCCCCGACGACTGGACTCTTACAGATGATTTTCTCGAAATGATATATTCTTACTTGTACGGTTTAAAAATTGTTTAGGTTTATTGATTGTTGAAATATTTTTAGCTCACTGGAAAAGTTGTATATAAAAGGGGGATTGTTCTATTTGGATGGAGCTGAATTTTACAACCTTCTATCTTGCACTGGCTTGAAAAGTTTACGACTTTCCGCTAATATACATTTTGACAGTGTACTTGATGATGAGGTAACTATATTTCTAATTCTAAAGTAAATATATAGTCCATAACAAAAAAACTATTGTGGGCGGTTTTGTTTAAGGTTTCCAAAATCGCTCGTTCAGTAGCAAAATTTAACTTCCATTATATGTTTTGATGCGCATTTCTTTGTTTGTTTTCAGAAAAAAATTATTGTACTAGTTTAGATTTATTTTATATCATGTTTAGAAAAAGACAAATACGCAATTGCCTGTGTGTATAGTATATATATACACTATATACCACAGCGCTTTGAGGTTTTTTTCGTTATAGACTATACTTGCTAAGTTCAAAGAACAAATTATCTATCCTTAAAAGATTAGTAGTTGATCAATTTCTTAATTTTTATTAATAATTTAAAGCCATTAATTTTTAAATTTAATTCCTTAAATTAAAATATTATACATGCTTTTTTACAGAATCTCGAAAACCTAACAACAATCTGCATATCGCATATGAACGAAGGTGAAATCCTTGAATGTCCTGGTGTAACCGATGCCGTACTGGAAAAATGGTTACTAAACCCACCAAAAGTTTTATCTCTAGATAATATTATGACAAATATTACTATAAAAGGAATGCATAATTTTGTCAAGGTTAGTTAACTTCAGAAAGCTTAAAACTGTCAAATCAGATGACATTTCCCTGTCAGCCTGTAGCCAGTAGAGTTGGGCATTTGGGCTCGTTTTAAACGATCTAGAGCTTTGCACAAAACGATTCTGCCATAACCAGAGGTGCCTCGGCCGTTAAATTTTAATTTTCCGGGCTTTGCACGTTTTTGAAACATTTGCACAGTTTCCGATGTTTCCCCAAAAAAAAGACGGGCCCGGGCCGGCCCGCAACTTTGACAGCCCTGGCCATAGCTAAGACTTCCTAGCAGTAGGCTGTGGCTGTAGCATAGAAACACCCGGGTGGGTGCCCGGGCAGTTTTTAGCCTGCCCGGCCAAGAATTCTTAACTGCTCGATCAGCCAAACTGACTGGGCACCCACGCAGGCGTTTTTCTACTACGGCCACTGGAACCAAAGGTGTTAAATAATAATTACTGTACTCTTGATTGAAAGACTCTCAGTCATACCGATTTTCTGCTCATTTATATAAAACACTAATGCTCCCAAAATACTGCCCTAAAAACCTATCTTTGTTACGAATGTATCAGCTAAAAACGAAGTTTCCATAACGGAATGATAGTATAGTCGGATTCAATAGTCATAAGGCCGTGTCAATAAAAATTGGGTTGCAGGAGTGTTGCAATATTTTGTATGATAAAGGCAGAGTGTAAGCAAGTATGTAATCTGCTGATACCCTCACGAGTGCTGATACGCCCGTAGAATGCCCGCGGGCGCAGTGTTAAAAATGATGAAATACACAGCATAAACTATAATAACTTCTTACAGAGAGTAGTTGATCACCCGCGTGCTTCCGAACTCAATTATGGATTTGACCACATTCGCCTTACCGAACAAAACATGCTCGATCTAGTTCAATTTCAAAAATCTCGTCGGTTCAAATGGATACCGCCTTCGTGGGGAAATTATTATCAGGTACGTAGAATTAGCAACTAAACTCTGGGTCTTTCTGATAATTCTTATAATTAAATTCTAATAATGAGGACACTTGGACGGAACTTTATGGCTAACCATTTTTAAACCAGAGGAAAACGTAAACGTGTTTTGCCACCCTTAAGTTTCAATATTATCAAAGTACCGAGTTTTCCTCACTGAAACCCTTTCTAAAGTTCGCGGAGGTTTGGAAAATGGTGGTCAGAATCCGTAAAGTCACTAGTAGTTTGCAACCCTTACGAAAGTTATTGTTTTATTTTTATCAACATTTCCATTTTCTGCTAAATATAAATCTTGAGAATCATATATATCATTCAGATTCGTCACACGCGCACTTCGATGAAATTTACTTTTAAGATGACTGAACGGGCAGATTAGGTGTCGAAAAGTAATGGTTTCTGTAACACTATTGGTTTATTGTTGTTATAAAATTTTGTTATTATAATGTTGTATGCTATATCCGCTAGTACATTAATTAGTTTGAAATCTAAGAAAACAGTGTTCATTTGTTGAAATACAACAATCTGTTAAATTTTGAAAGGCACAGGAACAAAACGAAGATATAGTCAACGCCGAAAGTAATAATGGGGTGTCAGATGCGTATTTTTTATAACACCGCAGCTGCCGGAAAATTACACGCGCATACTTGCAAACTACAATATTGAATGAATACTATCCGCCAGATGCTGACGCGGTGCTCGCAAAGGGGGCTCAGACGAGCGTTGAATTCTTTACACCCCATTATTACTTTCGGCGTTGACTATACATCTCGCAGCAATATGTACCATGTTTATATAATTGCTTTAAATTACTACTTATAATTAAGTTTTCTTGCATACTAACAGTTCAAAATTTATCGAAATCACGAGTTTGGCTCAGAAAGAAGGCTGCTATATTTGGCCATTCGCTACGAGAAACTGGTTTTATTGGTTGTATCTTGTAGCAGCTGATGGATCTTGTGGCCAAGTGTCAACATATAACTATTATTGTAAGCTTGAAAAACACGTAGATGGATGAAGTTATCAAATTAGATCGTTTTAGGTTTCATTAGATGATTTGCAATTCCGTGCACAACTTTCAGTTGTGTTTCAACTGGAAAGTGTGACACTTGCTAAGAATACTTATACTTTTTCAATTCTGAGTTTTCTGTGCGCTAACAATAAACCTACAACTGTCAATGCAAGAATACATTTGTCTTTGGCTATTGGCACGATCATATTGATGCTCTGAATCACTTCTGAAACTTACAGATATTTTATACGGAACTTCTAGCTAAATCATGGTTCAACTAGCACTCCATGATCCTGATCAAAAATTTAGAATAAAACATTTTGAAACAAATATGATACAGTTCCAACCTCTTCCCTTGATCGTTGTTAACGTTAAGTTGAAGGAGCCAGCAATACTGCAGGGAACAACAGCAGGCGTTGTTGTATTCGCATCCAATCCTAAGGATAAAATAAATTGTAATGCACAATTTTATAAAATTAATAGAGTACAAACTACTTTTGTATAAAATAGCCTTGAAAGTTCCTGAAATATGAACATATGTTATATGTATACACAAATTAACACAAAATACGCAAGTAATACTCAATTATTACTCTTGATTCAGAATATTGAATTAGTATGAACGCAATATATAATCTGCATCAATACAAGTTCATTTATTTTACACATTCTATGTTAAACAGTTAAAATTGTAGGGGTTCCAGTACTCTACTTTAACATTGACTTATTTTTTTTGCTCGCAAAATATTTTAGGATGGCTCCCAATGTTTTAAATTAATTTATACGGATTGGTTACCTAATGCGATGAGAATTTGTATCACGAGGTTCTTTGGGACTGATATGTACGGCGATGTAGTCATTAATACTGTCTGAAATCATTAGTAGTCCTTTAAAATCGTATTAACAATTATTCAAGAATAGTATTGACTGTCTTAGGACCACTGCAGCTTGAAATTTATTGGTTCTTTAAAAACTTCTGTAACATTCACTTTTTCAGCATTGTTCAGTGATATTAGCGTGGTAGCTCAGCTGGCCTATGTATCCGTAAGGAGGAAAAGTTGTGGGCCCGATTCCTCCCCCGTTCCAAGCCGGATTGAGCAACAGTGGGATGTATGCTTGACTGTTCTCTTATGATTCCCACAAATACCTACTTCTAGCGGCCCCAAAAATTGAAAGAATTACAAGAACACCCGTCATGTGATATGTAATGATATACGGAATAAACAATAAACAGTTCACTAATTTCTGCGCAATGTCATAAAATTATTCAAAGTAAGATAATTGAAGAATGTAGGCAACGAACCTGTCTGTTAACTTTTGAATCAGTTACAATATGTCCATTTAAATTTATTTGGAATCTCGTTGTGGTAAACTGGTAACGATCGGCGTTGGTATTTGCAACGGAATAAGAACAGTTACAATGAAGAGGATCATAGTCTAAATATTATTATTTTTACAAAATTAAATGAATCCAAAATGCACCCCCAAATGTTTAAACTAAATTTTCTTTACTAACTTCCATAATAATGGCTCCTTCTGTTCCATTATCCGATGTTTCCAATTGGTTTTCTAACCAAAGTGTAATCACATTCTTCGTCCAAACATTGGCTAAACATTTTCAACTAATATAGCTTTTAAATTGTATTTTTAAAAACCCACTGTTACTGCCTACATTGTTTAGAACAAGTCAATAGCTGTTCTAGTCGGCGGACTAATCTCTTGCATCTAAAGTTCTAAAAAATTTGAATTAGAGCACAGATTTGCTCCAATTGCTCTAATAAGTGGCCGTATACACCATTGTCCGGAGGATCGGAGCGGAGCGGATATTAGCTATAGGGCGCCATTAGCCCTGGGGCGCATTTCCAGCATCCTGGAGATCCCGAGGGTTTGATCTCGGGATGTTTTTCCGATTTGATCAATTGAAACATTATTTGAAATTTTAA
>JAQGAV010003326.1:0-12717 GCA_034691345.1 Phasmarhabditis papillosa | reverse complement strand
GCTCTGACGAATATTTAAGAATATTTCATACATATGCTTTCTAAATTAAAAATATTTGTGACTAGAAAAGTTTAATAGGAACAAATCAAGCAATATGTCGAACTATATAATTGATTTGATTCACTTATAGTTAGGTTATAAATAGTGTTTCCTGTTACACCGAGTTACGAACTAGCCAATTTGGTCCACTTAAGAAAAATTGGTCCCGCACAGAAGTCAACGTCGGAAATATCTTTTTTTGTTGTCTTTTTTTTTTTGGTTTCAAATAGGGGTTCACGGTCCTTTAAAGGTCCTTTCTCCTCCTTCCATCCAAGCTGTATTTTCATATTCTTTTCCTATAGTTTATTATATATGGTAAATAACGTTTCCATTTAATTCAAAATACTACCAACATCATTTTACTGTCAATGTCTATTAACCTTACGCTGAAGTCGTATGCATCGCGCTAGATATATTATTTATATTTTATTTTATTTCATTCTTCTGTTCGTTTCATTAATTAGTTACAATTTTCTAAATCTTGTTTTTAATTGCATATTTTAATTTGTCTATAGTCGACGGATGAATCGCTTGCAGGGGTGTACCGTAGAATTTAGAAGGATCGCGGAAATCCAATGAAATATACAAGAAATCCGTTATAATTGTGCTCTCGCATTATAATAAATAGACCTTTAGCTGCAAGCGATTTGTCCGTCGACTATATCAAGAAAAACAATTTAAAGATTATTTTACAGGCAATACCGAAATGTCTACTCACAGCGATATTGTTGCCAAGTCGAAAGACTTTATGAACACGTATGTTAATTTTGTTTGAAACGTTATAAATAATTGCTTTATTTTTTTTAAATTTGTTTTACGAATCACGATTTCACATATGTTTGGAGCGAAGAAGTGAGACGAGGGAACAATAGGAAGTAGGACTTCATTACGAACAATCGACCTTAAGCATATAACGTGAAGCTTCTAACCATTGGGCCACCACACCATGGGTTCTATTGTTTTGATTAAGCTTGTTGATCATTTGATAAAAGAAATTTTTTCTCTGAATTTCGATATTTTAGAGTTCAATCGTTTGATTTCTCGAATCCGAATATCAAGCACGATGCCATCATTGTCGTTGAAGGAAAGAAGTTCCACGTTACGTCGGAGGTGAGTAATTCTTCTGAATTGTAAAATGATTTTTTTAAATATAAATAATTGTCAGTGTTTTGTGAATAACTAGCCTTATAAAAAGAATGGGATATAATAAGTGCCTATTTTCTCGAGTTTCAGTATCTTGCCACCTGGGCTGAATGCTTTGAAGGCCTCATCAGCGCGGATTCTGGAGAGACTTCTTTCGAGGAAACAAAATACGGAAAAGTTTTGGCTGAAGACTTCAAGAAATTTCTCGATTTTATTTATCCTTCAAATACTGAAGTATCACGTCAGTATTATGCACTCAGGATTATATTCTGCAGAACACGTGCACAATCGTTTTTATCATTGCATTATGTTTTATGTTAAACGTTTAGTTCACATATGCTTGAATGACTTTGCCCTAGTAAAAATTTCGCTACAAAACCTAGACTAGAAGACCATTTGTAGTTAACCTGCCGTAATAACTGGCCTCCCGTTCAAAAGTGCAATTTTACTCCGGCCAAATTGCTTTTTCCCTTCTATAGTCGGTTATAGCGGCACCTTAACTACAAACGGCGCTTGCAGTCTAGGTTTTAAAACAGACTATATATGTTTTTAAATAGTTTGGAAAACAATTGAAAAGAAAAATATATGTGACAGACTGTATACATAGAAACAGCCAAAGTAATATGTAGAGTATCAGACAATGATGCGAGCTAATTATAGTCTGATTCGAGAGTAATAATGGAGTGTTAAAAAATCTCATTGAAAATGGCTCTGAAAGTGTTCCGGAAACCGAAAATATACGCAAAATTTCCTTAACAAACGCGAGTAACAATCCATTATTCATCTTGAATAACACTATATGTCTTTGTTAGAAATACTTCTATATATTATTTTAGAAAATAATGTTATTTCTTTGATAAAAATGGCACATCGCTTCCTTGCTCCAGCTGTAATGATTGCATGCAAGAAGTATATCGATAATAACCTAGACAAGATCGATCTTATTGATCTGCTTGAAGTTGCTATGAAATACGATATCAGTGATGTAAAGGTTAGCTTTGAAAAAAGTGTTCATATTCCTGTAACATTAGCATCACGCATAAATGGTAGATTTCTTCAGGAAGGGCTTTGGCCATTCATTCCGGAATAGTCTAAGCTAAAAATTAAAAAAAAGAAAGTAAAATCGGTCAACGTGGAGGCTTTTTTCCAAAAGTACATTAATTTTTTATAACACTTGAGATGGACTATACACATTGAGTTGTAAAAGTTTGCATATTTGAAAACAGTTTTTTTCATCCTATTGTGAATTCAAACAATTTTATTGTCTGACATAAGTTCATTATATTTAGAATTGTGAATATATATTTTCATAAAAAATACATTTAGGAGAAAATTGGCAGTCTCATCTATGCTTCTCCTGCTAAAGGATCAGGTCACAATCGCTGTAATTTGTGCCCGTTTTCTTATGACGATGCTTGTTGCCAGCATGACGACCTCGGCTCTGAAATCATGGTCAACAGTTTCATTGACGAACATTTGGATCGTATCATGAAGTTATCCAACGAAGCAAAATTGTTTGTTCTGGTTTCGCCTTTTGGTAAATACAAGAATTTGGATTAGTAGAATATTGTTTTTCTTTTTGTTGAAATGAATTTTGTTATGTTTAATTTTTTGGAGTTTTCTTACGCCTAATTTTAAAGATTATTGTTCCTACATTTTAACCCTAAGGTCGTGGATAACATTGAGAATAGAACAGATGACCCCAACTGGAGAACAATTATTTAGTAGGTAAAATTTAAATGTTTTTGGAGGAACAGTTCAATTATTAATGCTTTGGAATATTTCATCAAGTATTTATTAAATATATTATTTTAGATGAGAATTGGTAGTGTTATTTTTGCGGCCAAAGGCGCGGTTACCTACAAATACAGATGTGGCTCTTGCAACTATTGCTACAATGACGAGGAGTACTGTTCTCATAAAACAATTAATGAAGATAATGCAATCTCGGTCAATTCCTTTATCCACGAAAATCGCAATCGGATTATTCAAGCATCAAAAGAAGTACAGACTTTTATTATGATGGCTTCTGTGGGAGAATACGAAATTTCTGCTTAGATCCTTGCTGTTGGAATAATTTGTTGATATGATTTTGTTCAAATAAACTTTTGTTGTATTTTAACTTTATCTTTTGGAAAATATGTTAATAAATAGGAAAGAGAAGCAACTTCGTAAAAACACAGTAGAGATAGACATTTTGGACTGTATTATGGTAGTTGCGTAATCTATCTCAAGATCTAGGTTTGCATTGCGGTATCACGAACGTAAGATCTGTCCACGTAGTGTTTTCATCAAAAGTACATTCATTTTTATAACATGCGCCCCGATCGTGATACCGCGCTGGAAACCTAGGTCTTGACTTAAACTATATGTAGATTTCACATCAATGTTGAACTTTACTATGGTTGACACATAAAAAACAATAACTCATAAATTGTTTCCGTTTTCAAAATAATGAACGTTGTCATAAAATCTATATACCACTTTCTGCGAAATTTAGATTCGACATACACTTATCTCATCAAATTGTTCAGCCGAATGATTTTTGCAGTGCGGGAATACAAGATGCTCATGAAATAATGGTAGTCATGCTAAGAACCAATTGGATAACATGCAACAAATATTAAATCCTCTATAAGAACCCGCTGGTGCCAACAGCCTCTTAATATGCAATAAGGTTTTGTAGAGGTTCACCTGGTTTGTACTTTTATTTTTCATGGCTTTACTTTCGAAGAGAACCTAATTGCACTATTTTGCCTTATTTATTATAATTTTTTTACGCAATTAAGAAAAGTTATTCAAAACAAGGATTTTTGACAAATGAGGTGGTACTGTTGTGGCCATATTTAGGAAAATTATCAAATATTCCTTTTAAATGTACGACTTATAGTTTTACCAATTTCAATAAGTATATTGAATGATCAACATTTGAACGTTCACGGTTAAGACAGAGGAAACAATTATTTTTCAGAAACAATCAAAGGTCAGCACTTTCAGAAAGAATTGATTCTGTTATACACAACGTAGCGTCTCAAAACTCGGTGAAAGTACTTTAATTTTGAAAAGAGTTAGTGGAATTTTTCGCTTTTTATAATTTTTATAATTTGTCGCAGCGAAGTTTTTGCAATAGAAACCGGTAAATATGAGCTTTTCTGCGCCGTCCGACAGTTAAAAGTTATTAAAAGTTATTAATTTTATGTAATCGTACATAACACTGTAGACTTCTTCGGCGCAGGGTTTCGGCTATTCATTCCGGAATCTTCTAAGTAAAGACGGCTCTTTTCCAACATTCAGTCTTCGGGTGCACGAAACATCAGATAAATAAGCTGCTCGTTTCCCAAGCCTTCTGCTACGGGGAGTCGAACCCAGAGTCTCAAATCTTCACGGATTCAGAGACCGCGGCACTAACAACTAGGATAAAGCAACCCACTAAGTTGATATACAATAAGGTTGTATTAGTTTAACGATTTTGGGAATTATCTAACTCATCTCTATATTTTAAATATGAAAAACATCGCTAGATTGAAGAAATTTATTTTATAATTATAAATTGTGGTAAATAAGCATTAGAAACTGGTAAATGTGAGCCTTTCTGCACCATCCGAAAGTAGTTGTGCAAAAACTAAAGTAGTTGCAGGGACAGTTTTATGATCATTAACGTACTTCAGCAAACATATATATAGCAAAACAAGCAATCAGCTTCTGAGTATATTATCGCCAACTAGTTTTCTAGGTAACTAATCACAAACCGTATTCGGGTCGAATGAAAAGTAATAAATTTTCACGTGAAATGTTTTTTTCTTTTGAATAGGACATGCTTAGGGTGGCGGTTCGGTAATCATTTTAGCAATTTACCGGTAAACAGGTATACTGGTAAATTTACAGGTAAATTTTACCGGTAAAACGGTATAGCGGTAATTTTATCTGAAATTGTTCGTAAAACGGTATAGCTGTATACCATTTTGCCGGTTTACCATACCGCTTACCTTGCCGAAATTCCATCCTAGACATGCTTCCTTAATTGAATCTTTCACCAACAACTTCGATTGATTCCCTTTCTTCTGGCATAGGAATTACGGTTCGGGTTCTAAATATATAGATTTTAATCCGCAGGATCCAATTTTTCTTTATCTGTCTGTTTCTTTGTATTGTATGGATTTTTTTTTTTTGGATTCTGTTGAAAACAGTTTGCTACCATGTCTGGGACGAAGTCTTGGCTAGTTTGATAATTTAACTTAAATTGTTACGCTTTTTATTGAACACAACGTTTTGGTTAATTATTTACTAGTTGCGAGGGTTGCTAATGAAGTTCTATATTTCGAGTTTTCAACCTAACAACGCTACTATTTCCGAAGTCACGAAAAGATTTTAAGCTCACCAAAAGAACCGAGTCTCACCATATTACTAATTATACGACATGCTACTTGCTTATTTCATGCAATAATTTAACTCTTAGAGATTTGTTAATTAAAAATTATCGTTTCAGGGTTTCAGATATTCGGATGAATGACTATTGCGAAATCAATGTTCCCTTATTTGCTCTGAAAATTCTTTATCCCTGGCTTTACGCTATACCAACCTTTATACTAAACGTGTTTGTCTGTAAGAGGTTGTACAGACGAAAAGAGTTCTCACATGTCTTCTACAGGCTGTTTTCAGTCTATACAATTGCGGTGAGTTGCTAAAGATTTGAAAAAAATGTGTTTCGGTGTCCAGTGAGTTTCAAGAGCAACTAAGAATCAGAAGGAAACGGATAGAACCGGGTCCACCAGAATTCTCACTCTAATTGGGGCAGGGGCGGATTGGCCCAGTGGATAGAAGCTTTGCCTCATAATCTCGAGGTCGATGGTTCGAATACGCCGCGAAGAAAGAATTCTTGCAAGTTTCTGTTCCGCCGCCTCCGCTCCCCAGGTGCTGTGTAATAGTCCCGGCTCCCTATTGTCCCTTCGTCTCACTTCATCCTCCAAATATATGTGATCTCGTATTTCGTAAAATTAACAAACAATCTTTAAAAATATTTAAAGGGTCGATGCAATTCGCAACAAAAACCTATGAAAATGAGTTAAGATTAAAAAAAGAGAGATGCCAATTCGTTATTGTGGGTTTTTAAACAATTCAATTGAAACTATAAGTAAAATTAACCTTACTTCTCTAGCCAGATTTTGGGATCAAGATAGTGACACAATGAACCCTGCTAGCCGTTTGAGACTTGTTTCCCTCCCACAATTCGAAAATGATAACATACAATCATTATTTCAGATGTTCTTTGAATGGTTCTTTTTCTACTTCAGATATTTGTATGAATTGAGATCATCTAAATGTTTGCTACGTCAGGTTTTGACAGAAAATCAAGTACTGATTGGAATACCACAGTTTTTAAATGCTTTTGTGGATTTTATCGGTTTACTATCAATTGTTTTAATATCATTCAATCGCCTAACTATAGTTATAGACCCAGTAAATGCCAATAAGGTTAGCACTAAGAGTTGATTTTTGGCGATTTGAAAATAATTGTAAATAGTTTACATCGCAGGCGGGTTAAGGTCTAACAAATTCAAATTAGCGCATATATTTGCTCCAATTACTCTAATAAGCTCTAATAAATTTGCAGTTCGTACCGTAACCCCTTGCAAGCGATACTATACGTGGTTAGCACGGCGCATGGATTGGGTTTACAAGTTTAAGCGATCTGTATATTGTACATGTTGGCCGGATTTTCGAAAAGATAGATACCGGCTACTACGTTAATCCTTAATTGGGAACGCTAACACTCACTTCTAAATTTGAAAAACCATATTGTTACCCAATATCTCAAATAGTTGATGCTTAAAATTGCTATATTTGATGATTTCCACTAACATTCGACAGTTCTATTCAGATTTGGTATTCTTGGTTTCATGTTATCTTGCTACTAGTTGGCTTGGTTTCATTTATGTTGGCGTTACCTCAGGCGTTCGAATACGCACATTATGAGTATCATGATAAATCGATTATTATCACGTTCCCAAGTACATTTCCGGTAAGGCGTGTCTGTTTTTACAGTCGGTGTGGTTTGGAAAACAATATATGGCTTTGGGTATTAAGAGCAAAAACATATTTTTTAAAGAAACAACGTTTGTAAGATTGCCAGAAAAGCCTAAATGAAGTGGAAATCAAAAGCTCGGTGTGGCCCGTCTCGGAAGAGAGTCCAATTGGGCAAATAGAAAACGTAAATATTAGGTATAGTCTGCGCAGATAGCAAGAATGGGGTGTCACTTGAGTATTTTTAGCATTTTTAACACCGCTTCTGCGGGCAAATTGCACGCGCGTACCAATATTGTACGGAGAATAGCCGTCAGATGCTGGCGCGGTGCTCGCAAAAGGGGCTCAGACTAGCGTTGAATTCTTTACACTCCATCATTACTCTTGGCGCTGACTATAGTTTTATAATCACAAGTGCGGATTCAGGGGATAATTGTCTAACCATACTCAAATTTAGATACTAATCAACATTCATTTCTTTATGCATATATTTACATTCTCACTAATTGTAATATTTACTATTATAACTTTTGTGATTGCCACTTTAAGATCAGAAATTAAGCGGCATATCAAAGAACGGAAGATTGTATATCTTGGTGGATTGCTCTCAGTCGTTTTCGGAGTAATTTTTGGTTTTGAGGCAAGTAGTTTCAATACACCCTCAGTAAAATGCTAGAACTTGTTTCATAAAGAGAGAATTAGCCAAATTACAAGCTGTTTGGTACAATTTAATTGTTTCTTTTTTGCAAGTTTTTGAGTTTATTGCCAAACGTACACCCGTAACTATGTTTTCTATAAGGTGTTTAAAAAAGTTTAAAAACGTTATTTATTTCCTGTAATCGCACATATCACACAATAGCTGTAGATTTCTACGGTGCAGGGTTTGGGCCATTCATCCCAGAATCTTCTGAGCAGAGACGGCTCCTTTCTAACATTCATTCTTCGGGGGCACGAAACATGGGATAAACAAGCTGCTGGATTGCAAAATGTTCTGCAGCTACGGGAAGAACCCACAGCCTTAAATCCTTACGGATTCAGAGACAGCTGATCTAACCACAAGGCTAAAGCACCCGCGACTACAGCAAGGTGTATTTTTTTAAATGTTCAAATGTTTCTTAACAACGTCACAATATTTTGATTGAACTGCTTTGAATCGTTCGCCAATTTCTAGGTTACACATACGAATTTGTATTTTACTTCAATTTTAGACAATTATTATATTTCTCATCAAGTAAATTTATAGATATTCTTGAGTGAGGAGTCACCGCTACATCAGTTTGTTTCGGAGAGTGTAATGGACAGGTTAGAGAAAACTTACGGTATGTTGTTTTGCACTCCAGCCATTTGAAATCGGGCAGTTTACATGAACTGTATTCATCTATAAGGAGGCCCCGCTCGCGTATCGAAAGATTGTTTCTTTTTTCGAGTCGAAAACCATTCCATACGCTACAGTCGTTACAGGAGCTAGGTTTCCAGTGGGGTATCCGGAGAAACATAGAGATTATACTAAAATGAAAATATATTTCTAGAATTTTCGATTTTTAAAGAAGTTGAACACATCTGCAACAGAATATACCAGTTTGTATCAGAGCAATTATGCACCTTGACCTGTTATTTGTGATGTTTCGCATATTAACTTTACGTTTGCAGAGTTGTTTGATGATATAGCTTCTTGTGCCCCAGCTTGGATTCTATTATTGAGCGATCCTGCAGTTAGGAGATTATTTCGCAAAAATTCAATCGTCCCAAATTTGAGAGCCATTGCTCAACAAAGTACTAAATCAAGTTGTAAGACTCACCGAAGGAATATATTAAGCAGAATATCGACAAGCAGTAGATATTGATGATTGTTCAAATCTAATAGTTTTCATAGATTTGTTGATGATTACATATATTCAGCAAAATAAAGTCATTCAGGGTGATTAAATCCCGATTCCTCTATCTTGAAGAATCCTACGGCCCGGTGGTTCAAGGGTTAGAATGTCTCGCATCTGTGCTGATCACATGCACAAGCTTATAACAAGTCTCCAACCTAAAGTTCCCTACATAAGATGTAAAAGATAGAAAAAGATATAAGATTTATGTACAAAAGGTTAGAGAGTGAACTACAATTATATAAACAGGGTTAGTCTAAAACGTATACAATTCCCGACATGAAATAAACGTATCACAAGAACGGCGACGAAAGTAGTCCTGGACCCTGCAGCGTAGATGCTTTTAGGTTAATTGAATTTTCACAAAACCTGAATTTAATAGTTTTTGTAATTTTGTCAAACCTCTTTTGAATGTTCTGTTTCCCGTTTAAAGGGAATGTCTCTGCTCTCTCTTACAGCGAGAGACTGATTGTTTCCCATCCGATGTACGCTGCAGTCAAAGGGGTCCTTATGTCGTTGGAATAGAATTCAGCGGAAGTTCTACAGGCGCCGCTGAGTGCAAATTGCGCCACAATTTTTGGAAAGCCTTTCCGGGGATACCGGTTAGGCTACAAATAATAATGTTCTATGGTGCAAGATATGTTTTGCTTAACGTTCATTAAGAAATTATAACGAGGGCTCCGCAAACTTACGGTCGGTTGAATAACGAAAGCGTATTTTACTTAGTATAGAAGAAAAAATCGGTTTGGCACTCATTTATCTTTTGCCACATTTAAAGTTTAATAATTTAACCAAATAAGACTGTTTTCCGAACTATGGCAGCTACTTGTGTGATGGCTACATCCGGGACCCGGATTCCGGGTTTTTACAAGCGTTTTTCGAAAATAAATACTTTTTAAGTTGAAATAAAGGGGCAAAACGGTTGAGGATTTGGAGCTGCAACCCTATGCACCGTAGACGGATGCGGAATCCATTGGGCCATGTTTTTCTCGTAGTTGAGGGATTTTTACAATGGCAAAGCAAAGAAAGATTATAGTTTTTACCTGGTTTGCCTTTTATAATAACAAACGATAAAACGTTTACCCATTTGTAAAAGAAACGTAACAACAACATTTATATGTAAAACAACAAAATAAAAGAACAATAATAAACTGAAATTACGCAATAGCAAACACGATGCGGAAATTACCAGACCGATCAACGACCTGAAAGAAAAATTTAGTTGATTGTTTATCATGATATAAATCAGTAACATTGGAAAAATTCTAATATTGCAAACCGAGTATAGAACACGAAGGTGGTTTCCTATATGAATTAACCAACCCTTCTCGATCCCATTCTTATGAATCGCAACAAAACAAAGTACCAAAATAAAACTAACGATGTAATTAAGCGTCTCGTAATTCGGCATCACATCGACGTCACAAGTTCTTCTCATCTCTCCATTTTCACCAAAGTAACGCTGAGCATCCGCACCCTGTTGGCGTCGCAAGATGCCAAGATGCCAGAACAAACATCCACCGTTTCTCTCTTGAAGAATCTTAATAATAATTTATGTAATATGAATTCGGTTATATACATGCATTTTGATTAACACAGTAAACTCCAGCAGCGATCATTTAAACTTGGAAGAGAACCAGTGACACGATGGCCATTGAGTAAAAGTTGAATTTTCCAGCGTAAATAACCGTAATACGGCTAATTTTTATAATTTTTGGGGGTTTCAAAGTTGTCACAAGGACCGGTTCCACTGGGGGCTTAATGGTCCTTAATAGTTTTCTTGCAATGCCATATTTTTAGGGTTTTCGGTTTTAACGAGAAACGCAGTTTTCTTTAGTATTACTTTTTCCTGCGATGGCACGTGGCACTAGATGCACTTTATAGTGAAAGAATGAAAAATTAGATCATCAATAAAGGAAAAACAATTTTAGTAGGAAATTATTTTCGTGTCGGAACCCTATTATCCATGATCTTTCAACTTTTGAGTTAAAATTGCGGGTGGTTGTTTTCGAAGGTAACACGCTGTGATTCGTTTGAGAACTCTAATAATTTTAGCTAATATCATTTTACACTTTCAAATGAAAAACATACCTTCATTGCTTTAACGACTGCATCTACGGTAATGTAATTGTGCACTTGGTAGATAGTAAAACTCTTCTGCACATCGTGTTCGCCAATCAACAATTCGAAGCTGCGATCAGATATAGGCATAGGAATGGTAACATTTCCAATGACATCCCTCGAATCTTTGCAGACGGTAGAAGTAGGCAGGATTTTAGTGAGAACCTAAGCGATTTCAATTAAACATTTCTTTATTATTTTATTTCACGAAATTCCTTTGAAACATCTCAATATAACATAAATGATATATAGGTACTGAACTATTCATTTTGTACTACAAGGTGATTTATGATATCACGCGTATATGTTGGAGTAGTAAAACTTGGACTTGAAAAACGTTTTTCTGTTCCTCAAGCCTAGTTTCTTTTTTGTAATTACTAAATTTATTATTTGTCAGTAATCACCTCATCATTCAAGAGTACAGCGCCACCATCATACATAAGTAGGAAAGTGACTGGAAGTTTGCGACAAAGTGTCAATATTTCCGCGACAGAAATGGTGTACTCCGATGCTTCAATGCGAACAGTTCTGAAAAAAAGGAACAACATAACATATAAAGTAAATGTTTTTCTCACTCTCAGTCTATTTTTTTCAGTCAATCAATTATACGGAACTAACCTTATCTTAGTCTTCGTCTTCATAATCTCATTGAAAAAGTTGCGATTAAATGAGTCATCCAAATACACGTTAAGTTTATCAATGGAGCTACACTAAAAAGTAAGTTTTTATTTATTTTATTTAGATTTAATCGAGAAATCGTAAATTTGGACCTGACAACTAGTATTTGCTTAGATTATAAGAAAGTAATTACAAACAACAAAGAATTAGTTGTTGCAATGTGAATCCATATAAGATATGTCCAAAAGTGAAATGTACTCTTACCTTCTGTAGAACTTTTTCAATATCTTCGGTGCCCGATGCGGTTTCATTCCAGTCCTTGAATAAAAACTTTTTGTCGGAAAAATCGACAGCATCATACTTCATTACACCTCTATAAGACTGGGAAAACCTGAAATTGAAGACATAACCGACAAGATAATTGATTGTTTGGAAAAATATAGTAAACAGTCATATTTCAGCAGTATTGATCTATTCCTATTATCACGTCCATCATCCATTATTATATTTTACCTTAAACATTCAAACGAAACACAAATATTAAGCTTAGGCACCCGGAAAACAGTTTTTGCAAAAAATGGCGTTAAAAAGTTGATAGATGAGAAATCGATTGAATTTGGCCAGATTGTCTAGAATTCTTAGTTTTGTTTTTATGAACTTCGGGCTAACTGTCGCATAACCTTTATAATAAAGGCAAATACAACTATAAAGATTTGAAAGATAAGCCAAGCGGTTCGTCAAATATCCAATGGTGCTGCAATCAAAGAAAGAAACTAATGATGCTGCCTGTGCTGTGAACCACATATTGACATCGGAATGTACAGGTTTAAAGGTACCTAGACACGGGTTTTTAATGTTAATTTCAGATGAAAGAGCTAATTTTGCTGATTCTAATTATATA
>JAQGAV010003325.1:0-12718 GCA_034691345.1 Phasmarhabditis papillosa | reverse complement strand
GCTAGTGTTATTCAGTCACAGAGAACGGAAACTTTTCAAAATGAAACTTTGGACCAACACTGTCGTTTATTTACAATGAATCATGCTCTATTGACAACCACCTACATATTTCGTCGCCCTGTTGTCAGCTACCGTAGTTAGAGACGCACGCCCACTCAGGGTGGGAAAACGGCGAATCACACTTGAGGCAATAAAATGGAAATGATATGCTAATTGTAAGAATACATTTGTTCAATTGAAGTAATGGGTTTTCATCAGGGAAACAACCTTTGGAACATATTTATTTTGAAAAAATAAAAATAAAATAAAACTAATTTTGAATAAACTGGGAGTAAATATTGTAACTTGGGCGATAAAAGATTCTGGTTCTCACTTTTTGTATGATTTCTTTAGACCGCTCTATGTGTTTTCATTACTGTAGGAAATAATAAGCCCAACATCACTTGACGTTCTTTCAACTGGCGCATATACTATACAGATGAAAAAATGATTTCATAATTTCTAAACAAACGTTATCTGATGAGAATCCCTAATAGTCTTAATGTGACAGCAATAGAGGGAACTAGATGATTGTTTCAAAGACAGAAAAACCAAGAAGAAAGCGTTGGGAAGTGAGCTACACTGAGTTGTTGATCATAATCGAATATCTATTTTCAAAACTAGCTTAACAACATTAATTTAAATACGGTGGGTAATGTGTATCTAAAAGAAAATACTGTGCAGGATCAGAGTACGGGATTGGTATTGATAAAAGTTTTTCCGGGACCCTGGCAAACATAATCGGATTGTATGTTTTCAATATCTCAATTTAATGTAAAGTTATTTTAGATCTACTTTGACAAGTTTACAGTCAATTTACTTTATGCGGAGTTACATAAACGACGCTCTTGAATCAGTTGTGGAATGGTATAGTCCTCCTTACTCCCTACAATAGTCGGAATCAGAAGTAATACCGCCGTGCAATCTACGTATTTTACCATTTTTAACACTGCACTCGCAGGCAATTTACACGCGCGGAACCTGCTATTGCAAGTTTACCTTTATTTCGTATGTCTCAGACGAAAAATTATTTTTCCGCCCGTGCCAAATCTAATTTTACACGGCTGTATTACTCTGGAATCCGACTCTAACTGTCTCTCTACTCAAAACTAACCGGTTGTTTTGTGTGATCTCAAGCATCTTATTATGTAACCCTTTAAATGTGAAGGATATTACTAATAAATGATTAACTCCTATATATCTCTACTATATTCTACTATTAGTCAAGTGTTAGCTATATCGTTAATTATAGAATCTTTTTCGAATGTGTAACCACAGTCATCCATGATTTCTAATTGAATTAAGTAGCAGACCTTTGAATTCAGACAACATTTAAAAATACTGTAAGATAAACCGAGACTGCTCTCGTATCATGCTGAAACAACTAAACGTGGCACCGTTCGTTCATGCTGTTTCAACGAAATCAATTAAATCACAAATGTCTAACCATAAGACAGTTCTTTGCGCCAAAACGAATTTCTCACCTTAGCGTAGACAAAGACGTAGGCGACTTTGGAAGAATATATTTGAGGGGAATGAAAAATCTTTCTAGGTATACATGGTGGCATAATTGTTAAACAGTCAGTAATGATGTTTGATCAGTTAACTTTTAAAGTTTCTAGTTTAAACCAACCGATTTATCTGACACAGCTAAAGGTATCAGTAGATAACTGACTGGTTGTACCTCAAAACAGATTCACTACCAGATTCCGGGAAAGTCTCAGTTAAGGAACTAAATCCGAAAACCTTGAGTGGAATTGGCCATAGCCATAGAGATCAACTGATCAAAAGTCAATATTTGCTTCTACGTTCAAATGATTCCGCTCTGTACGAGTGTACACTAAAACCGACTAAATATTCAAAATTCCATTTTTTTGATAAAGAAACTTGCCTCCAACGCCGCATTCCGGTGACGCACTATTATGCTTGCTACTCCTACATATTTTAAACTATTTGCCTAGTTCATTATCAACCTTTTGTTATTTTCGATCTATTTTTATGCCTCCTACTTGGCAAATTTGTCACCGCTAGTGGCAGTAAGAAGCTACAATTTGCTTCCGGGGTGTGCACCGTTAGCATTTTGGGGGGCGCCAGGCCGAAGATTTCGGAGCCACAAACGTCATTTTTGCCAAGGCCCCGCCTTGAACTGATAAGACTCGTAAATATATAGAGAGTCGGCGGACTGATATTTCCCGTTACGAAAAGTCGTCTTAGGCGTTCTACTCGAAGCTCTTATCGCCTCTATCAGCTAATTTACTTAAGAGTTCAAACAACTCAAAACAACCTATACTAGTCGGTTCAGAACGTTCAAAAACATGGCCGACTTCCCGGGATTCTCTTTTTTCACTAATCCTTCTACTATTCCTATGCCACTATTTGCTCCTAACTTAAACCTGGAGCAGCAACAGCTGCTACAACAGTACCAATTCCTACTCCAGCCCGGATTCCAAGGATTCCTTAACCTAGTCCCGGATATGGTCCAACCGGTAAAGGCTAACACTAGCTCGCCGATGTTGAATGCCCTACAAAACACACCGTCACCCAGATTGTTAGAACAGAATTGGAATAGGTAAGCTGCAGTTTTTTATTTGAAGCTTCATAATTCCGAATGTTTCACAATTTTTGAATATTAATTAGTCGAATTGAAACAAGTGATCCTTTGGCGAATATCATACTTCCTATAGAAAATCATAGTGTTCATTTTATTTTATTATTTCATTTGGGAATCCATCGCTTTCAGCACTCTTTCCTCGAATCTACTCAGTTCATCGATAAGCACTGCCTCAACCTCAGTCAGCCCTTCTGAAAGCAGCACTCCTAGCCCGCCAAGAGATCCAAGACAGTTCAGTTGCTCACCCGGATCACAAGATATTTATGCTAGCTCGGTAAGAACTCTTCTATGAGTTCTAATATGAGCCAAAGTATTTCAAAGTTATTCTAATCTTTATGTCACTACAACGTTGATACTCAACTCAACTGAACAAATATCGATTCTTTCAGCGTGGTTCTCCGGAAATCGATGTCTGTGGAGCCATGAAGGTGAAGCGAGGTCGTCCTCAGCAAGACATCAAGGATGAGAGCGACCCATGCAGTCAAAAGAAACGACACCGAAGACTTTATGCCAGAGATTATAGGTACGGTACTTTATATTCATAATCTAATTCCTAGTGAAAAGCTTTTCGAACCGATACATTTCAATCAATCTTTTTAAGAATTCCTCTAAACAATATGCATAACTTGGACTTATTCACAGTCGGCTATTTAATTAACAAGTAATTTCTCTACAGTAACCCATAATTCTCGAAGAAACATTGCCATATGACTCAATACTTTGTAATATTTCGAAATTTATAATTTCGAAACAATAGTTCCCCCGTTTGCACTAAGCTTATCTTTCAAAGTCCGGTTACCTCAAAAAGACACTAATTGCGAAAAGAAAAAAATTGTAGTCGCCTGTCTTTAAAGATAAAATGAGATAACAAGGCATTCTGAATCTGGGTATACGACTGTAGAATAAACTGCTTAAACCCGGGACATTAATGGTTTGAAATTTTTCTTATAAATCCATTTTCAGACAGAAAATGCGCAAACAAGTGGATCAAGTTGGCCCGCTCCAAGAAGAGGTGGCAAGATTGGAACGTATTATAGCCGACCAAAATGCTGAAATGGAACGAGTGCGACAAGAATCTGCTAGCAGAGAAGCCCTAATCCAATCTCTTCTAGGAAACAAGGCCTAGGGGCTAAATTTACCTTATCGAACCCTCCCAAACTACTCTGATTATCGAATTCAATTTCTCATATATTTGTTATTTCATTGGTTTATATATGGTGCCTATGCTATTTGTTCCAATTATGATATTTGTTGTATTAACCTGATAGTTTATTTGTTGTATAATTGTAATCAAATCGATGAAATCGATGTGCCCGCAGTATTAAGTTTCATTTGTACCCCTTAGTAGTTAATAGCATAGTAATCTACATCTAACATCCGGGTTCCTCTGCTCAACTTCAACATTCCAAACTTGCCATTGCCATGTTTGTAACGTGTCCGTTGTTTAACAGCATTCCTAATAATTGTTATCAGAAAATGCATTTAGAAATGCTAATTCATTCATTTAGGGTACAGTCAGCGTAAGGTGTTATCTCTATACTAGCCCCGCTGCAGAAACAATGACTACCCCCTTAACCATCTTGCCATCCCACATTAATTCAACATTAGCATAATATTTGTCGTTTAATACAGTTAGGGAACTATGATAAATTATTACTTCACTACAATTTAATCAGCTAATTACTTCCAGTTGAATAATGGGAAGCAACTCCACAGTTATTTATGTTTGACAATATAACAAATTCAAAGAAAATCCTCTAAAAAGAGATTTTCAATAAACATTACAACCAATTTTTATTTCGACTGAAAAATAATAGGTTTTCACATCTACGGATTGAGGGAGATCCCAGGAACTATTCTTATTCGCAACAATTAGCGACTTAGCAAGTTAAAACAAAACAATAATTCAAGATTCAAAACAACAACATAATATAGAATATCTTAACAGAGAAATAGTGACAAAGAACAATGCAATTTTTTATGATCCATTTATCGCCGGGCTTTCTTACTATCATCGCGATCTTCTCTATCTCCTCCACCTCGTTTCTTGTCCTTTACTTGTTGGAAAAGATCACCCAAGCCAAATACGTCTTGTTCACGCTCGAACTGAAACATGAAACTATGATTAGAACAACACAAGTTGTAATAGCTGTATAATACATTATTCATTAGCTCTGCCTAAACGATAAATTCTAATATCCGTTATCTAAAAGAATATTCCCAATATTACGAATCCATCCGATAAGAATGTCATAGTTCACTGTAGCATTAAGACGAAACGAGCACAACCAATTATTACCATGATAACACTATCACGGATACATTGACCAACACACACAATGTAACGAATATATACCTGAACGGGGCCAGATCCACGACCCTTTCCATCGTCGGCTCCGGAGAAACCTTTGTCAGGTACAAACCGATTTGTATTAATGATTTTGTCCAAATCATCACCGTAGACATCTTTATCGATATTTTTGCCTGCAATTGCACACCTATAAAAGCTAAAGACTAATTTGGCAAATTGTTCGGAAAACATTCCAAGTAGTTGTTACTGGCTGCTCTAGGTCTACTCAATATTGCAAAGGAAACTAAAAGTACAGTCACCAGTTTCCTATATATGAATGGGAGCACCCACTCTCTACTGATAACGCATGATGGACGCTTAAATTGCTCGATAATTCGAAATAGGGACGGACTGACACTGGAGAAAACTATTTAACAATTAAATTAGTTGATCTTGAAAGATTCTCGTATAGTTCACCGCGGCTACCGGACTATCATGAATACTTAGTGCAAGACAAAATTAAACTATAAAAAGCCAACTTACTCGGCCTGTATACATGCTGTGCAACATTGTCGCCACCTCTCCACGCTTTGTCATATGGATTGTAGGTTTCATCATCCATAGCACCGCTATCAAGTCCCTAATTTAAAATAAATTACTGAATTTGTTTTCAAACCAACTTTGCTTTGATCAAACAGACGCTGGTCGAATTGTGTTTCACCGGTGCGTGCCTTGGTATCGGGCAATCCAAGAACGATCTTCTCAGAAATATCTCGTTCGCGCTCCCTGAAAAAACCAACATGAATTTCAATTATTAAATTAATGTGAACCTCCTAAGACGATCAACTTTGTCTGGGCGATTTCTTGCTATGTTTCGCTCCTTTCTAGTGTCATCCATACGATCGCGACGAATTTCTTCTCTTTGCTTGTATCCCTCATCCTCCTCTTCTTCACGTTTTCGGCCGGTGGTTGTATTGCGTTCCTAAAGGAAAAATGGATTGCAAAAAAAAAATAGTTTAGGAAGTTTCATTTAAAAAGAGGTATTACCTGTCTAGCCTTGGCAGCCATAGCTCGCATCTTCTCCTCTTGTTCGGCCTTCTTATTCTGAGCAACGCGCCTTTCAAGCGTGGCTCTTGCTTCTACTGCTTCACGGGCTTTGCGATCAGCGATATACAAAGCTTCAGAAAGCTTTGCAAAATTTTCGTTGATGTGGGTCTAAACAAATGGCAATGTTGAAATCTAGAAAGGTATTTCGCACCTGTTGTAGACCACGACCATCAGCTGCGAGTCTTTTATCCAAGGCAACTGTGAAACCTGAAAAAAATGGAAGAAAAATAACTTGATCTGTGATAATAGGAACCTTTAGGATTTTTCCAGTTCGAGATACATGGAGGAATCTTCCAGTCGTTTTGATCCTTAGTGGTAACCTAATAACAATTGTTAAAAAAAAGGATTATTCGTGTTTACCTTTCTTGGAGGACTATGCATCACTGGCGCTGGTGGTGATGGTGGCGCTCGGGGAATCTTCTGGTTAATTTTGAACTTCGGTGGTTCCATCGGATCTTTTTGCTCTTCCACCATGCGAATAATTCTTTGCTGGGAGCCTAAAGCATGCGATGATAAATAAAGTAACAATATATTTGCAAAACCTCCAGCACCTCCGGCCTGCTGACTAGGTGTGTACCTAATATATTGAGCTGGAGCCTGCTTTTCGGCATGTCGAACAGGAAGGGACGAATCAACCTAAGCATATGTAATTAACGAAAGCACACATTGTTGAAAATTACCTTGCCCGTCACAATTTTTTCCAAGGCTAGTCGCGTCTGCTCAGTTTGGTCACGGACTTTCTCATCGTCAGGACGCTGCAACTCTTCATCATCTTCGTTCCATGTCTTCGATTGCATGTCTGATAATTTGCTGTACACGATCTGCAATATCAATAAATATACAATTAAATCATACAACACAGGATTATTTAACCGGTTGACACTAGCGAATTTATGAAGTACTTCTTACCGGTCAGTACCAGAAATTTGAAAAATTACCTTCTGGATAATGATAAAACAAAAATTTGACAGATCAGATAGCTTACTTTGTCTTTTCCGTGCCCTATCTTTGCGATCGCATCGTGGCTAAGCTTTCCTTCTTTGTCATATTGAAGAGCGATCTGGCCCTCGCTCTTTCCTTTTCGTTCGCCCACTCCCATGTTAAGAGGAAATTGGGCCATGTGTATCTCGGGGAAGGCTCCACCATCACCAAAATCCTGCAACACAATAAATATTGTCTAATAATTAACAATCAGAAAACCTCTGGGGCACGCGGCTTAAATGCATCTCTACGGCCATATGGCGGCGGCTCCTTGGTCACAACAGCTAGACCAGTAACAGCTCCCTCGCGTCCACGAAACCATGGATCACGTTTCACTTGGGAGTACTCATCTGTTACAGCCGAAGGAGCAGGCAGAAGCCTAAAGTCAAATACATCAGATTGTAATGAAACATATCTTACTCGGATAATTTGAATGACATCGAGACTGAAGTACCTGGAACAATTAAATATAAACGAATGCAGACAATTTGAAACAAGATAATTTGGCAGATACAACAAGAATACTGAACAAACCACAGCGAAAAAAAATTCATTAAATAACTAAATACACATAAAAGGTAGACTGAGACCAATAATTTAAGAGATACAAGTAAAGGTTATATGAAAAACAATGCCACAATAAAAAAGGAATTTACACAAATGTGTCACATTAAATCTTCAAAGCTTCTTGTTAACCATCGCCACGAGCTCTAAAGCCGAATTCTTCACATTTTCATTGTCTTCCTTTAATATGTTAGCCTAAAAATAATGTTCTATTCAATAGTAATTAAAATGATACCGCTATAACCCCCATGCAGGCCACGGAAAGATTGGTGACATCTTGCATTGACCACAAATGTTCATCGGTCTTATCAAGTTTCACAAATGGACATTCTGGACAATGAGATTTGTGTTCCTCCCTAAACATGTCCGATTTATCCGCATAAATTATTAACCATACCAAGGATCATCAGTTGCATCAAAAATCATCTCCTTTCCGCAAAACACACATTCCGCAGAAGAAGGCTCTTCCGTCGTGCCTGTACATAGAAATCCAGAAATGACCATCTAAAAAGGAAAACAATTAAATGTAAAGTAAGAAAATCACCTTTCTCACGGTGCAAACATCATTCTTTCCCTTGAATGGCCAATTACAGAACGTAGACATTCTGGACTTGATGAAAAGTCGATTGGGAACTTCCGAAACCAATTTGTCGCCTATGTTCATCGCTGAAAGTAATGTATGATACGAAGTTACGACCATATTAACATATACAAGAAAATACCAAAGATTGTAACAAGCTGCTCATTCGAATAAATATTTGAAAGGGCAAAGCGAGAAATACGCAAACACGACACGCCAAGTTACGCCTGCGTCTAACAAGGGCCGGCCCTCACTATTGGGAACTACCCAAATTTATATTTTGAAAAAAAAATTGGAAAGTTTGGAGCATTAATGATCTGGTTCGAAAGTGAGGGCCGGCCCGGGCCGCCC
Source organism: Phasmarhabditis papillosa (assembly GCA_034691345.1). Classification (NCBI taxonomy): domain Eukaryota; kingdom Metazoa; phylum Nematoda; class Chromadorea; order Rhabditida; family Rhabditidae; genus Pellioditis; species Pellioditis papillosa. The sequence goes on along the minus strand of JAQGAV010003325.1, from coordinate 4,195 downwards.
TCCCTTCGAAAAGTACAGCACTGGCCGCACATTTGCTACTATTGGCCTTTGTAACAATTCGTGATGCATTTGTACCCGAATGTATAGTAAATGAAAAGTATATCCTTTAACGAGAAAAACATAGGACAAGCCAGCATAAGGTGAAATGGAATTAAATACGGTTTAAAGCATTTCAACACCATCTACTCAAACCCAATACCTTTCCTGACGAAGTAAAGAAGAAAACATCAATGCTAGACCGAATACTTACCAGGTTCATCGTGCGAATTGGTAGTAATGGGACGTTGAAGACTTGGCCCCTGCTTCCCTTTAATTCTGGTCTTCTCTTCTTTTTCCGAAGATGAGGTTGGCGTATATACGATAACTGGCCTGTGACCTCTTCTCTGACGATCCATGCCTACAAATTGAATCTGCTTAATATCAGTAATATGCGGTAATATATGAAATTGTAATACCTAGAAAATTTACCAGGTGCGTACCCTACATATATAAAATTTCACTGATTATGGCCGTACGGAAAAAGGTCCGAAGTGAATTTTATAATAATTTCATGAAAGGGGGCTAACAATAAGCCAAATAAATATTGATAAGGAGCCTAAGCCAGTTTTCATGTTTATAGAAAACTGACGATAATCACATGAAATAATCTCGCTGGTAGCTTCTCTCTAGCAAGGATTTAGTAGTTTTTCCAATTCTAGATTACAATTATTTCAATGCTTAAAAAAAAAAATAAAGGAAAAACTTTTGAAAAATCTGAATCCCAAATTCTGAAAGATTCGAATCAGAAAGTAATCGTTACGCAATGCGCAATGTCCGTAAAACAAGACAGATGCAGAAATCAATGCTCCAGACGTTCAGAAAGTCAGAAGTTTACAAACAAAAATTTATTAAAAAATAAACATCTTCAAAGTATTTATTCTATCCATTCATCGCCGAAGAAGCCTAAGATATCTAACCATGTTCACTTTAAGAGCAGGCCATATCAAGCCTATATTCCGACAGTACCATTCCCTGAAACTATTTTTTCAGCAATAGCCCTATTAGGCAAAACAAACTTGTTGTATGTCATTAAAGCGCGGTGTCGATCGTTTAAAAAATTCTTGTAGAATATGGACATGTCGTTTGCAGAAACCTGCTCCAGCCTTCCAAGTTCTTTCTTCTTCTGAAATAATCTAGCTATTATCAGCCGCGTATATACAAGTACCTTTTCTATGAAGTTTACTTTCTGATTCTCAAACTCCTTATTATGGTTGGCCCAAAATTCGGAGTTCCACCTAAAGAAGCATAGTATTAAGATAACTCGTACACAATTTTACCTGTTCAACTCTTCTCGCGCCTCTCTATATTTTGCCTCGAGTTCAGTCTCATTAACATCTCTTCTCAATCTGAACATATAGGAGCAAATGATAAATGTGAGGAAGCACTTACTTAATCGGGCGGATTCTTGACTGCTTGTCAGGTGGGCCTACCCAGTCAAAACGACGATCCATGCGAACGCGATCGTTCATCTAATTGCAAAATAGGTAGTAACAGAAATATTCACAATTTACCTCTACCGCGAAACTTTCTGGGCAGAAGAACCGATAAATAACTTGTAAACATAGATTGAATGAAAACGTTTATCTGTTACACATAAATACAAAAAAGAGACAACAATAACAAAGTAACAAAAAGGATATAAATTTTATCACAACATCATTCCGCCAATGATGATCGAATAAGTGAGAACATCCGCTGATATTCGGTCAAGTTGTGTCTAAATACTGTACTTGAACAAAAATAATGAAAACAACTTACATGACTAATAAAATAGGGGATAACAATTCCTTCGTGTTATTAAGATGATTTAGATATCCAAGCGTGTAGTTCTTGCAAGTGTAACATTCGCAGTCCGGAAACGGTGTTCGGAATTCATCAGCAAACCTGGAATCATTGAAAATAATATGAAAACACAATGACACATACTTCTCATCCGAAGTGTCAACTAGTGAAAAATTATAAGATTTTGGATAATCATCGGCCAATTTGAGAGCTTTTGCCTGAAAAAACCAAATCATCTATCTAATATGTTTGAACAACCTCCTCAGCAAGTTTAATAGGATACGTGGAATCAAACATATCGATTCCATTCTTTACCAGAAAGATGACCTTCGAAGGATCAAACGCACCAGGAGCAAACCTTAGCTTTCCTGGAGGCAATGGTGCCTACAATTACAGAACGATAAAAACCTGTTAATAGAAACTAACAAATGTTTGCTCAAGGAGCCTGGAAACTTCTGAATTGTCCACTTCAGCTCCAGAAGTGAAGTCATGCAAATCAATCTACAATTCAGATTTACAAAGGAATATTTCAAACCGTACTAAATAGGCATCACTTCTCTTTTGCAATCCTATGTCCACTGCACACTTTCGTCGATAGTGGTCATTGAATCCACCGCCAAGTGATACAAAAACGTCGCCCTAAAAGATAAGTTATGAAAAAAGAGCAATAACGCGTAACAATTTTTTTAAATAACAAAAAATTGGTATTTAGAAAGTTCAAAGTAGTACCTTTAACTCTTCTTCTTGTTCAAACAATTGCTTGTAGAACGTAAGACTCCTATCGACTGATTTTGACATTCGTTTACTCAATGCTTCTTTGGACAGATCGTAATCGAGGAGCGTTTCGAAGGACTCGCATTGAAATGCTTTAACTACTTCGGAAAGAAGTTTTGCATCAAGCTAAATAAATTAATTATTAAAGGAAATGAACAAGAAAACCTACAGCCTTTTTCCCGGATTTAGTCCATATCGCGATAGACTTCGAATCATTGAAGCCGGCTTTAAATGGCATCAATGGATCATGCACACTCAGGTGAAGTGCAGATCCTTGGGGAACGCCGCAGAATGCACCGACTCCCTCTTTGAGAAGAGAAATCGGTTCACGAGCGTCTATCCTGGCATTAGTTGAATAAACCAAAACACAATGAGAAACTTACAAGCTTGGCATTGTCAGCTGGTATATTGGTGTCTGATCCATCTTCAGTTGCTTCACTGCCACATCCCAAGTTAGATGAGGTATATGCCCAGCACGGAGATAAATCATACATGACGGAGTGGAATGTGACAATTCCACAGTGCCTAAATATAGAACAATTGGAAAGCATATAGAACAAATATAAACAAGATATTAGGTAAATATGTAACTATCGCTTCATCATTTTGACGCGAGTTATGTGATCTAAGTAATTAAGCATGTGGCTTGAAGCAATCAATCCAAGTTGGCGCAGAAGAACCACTTTATTCAAGAAATTTGCAAATAATTATATATCATTGTCGCTCACGATCGCTAATAACTCAATTGCTAGAATCATCATTTTGTGTGAACGTTTCAATCAACACCATGCCAAAAAGTTTCCGAATTTATACTTACCCCATTTATCAATTGTCCCCGCTCTACCCAAGCTACCGGTTGCATTTATCTGGAACCGAACCATACCTGAACAAATTATGAACTCGAATTCCTCCAACCGATGAAAATATATTAAATATCAGCTCCAACAAAGTTTCACAAATAAAAAAGGCACAAAAATAAATTTATTATCAGTACAATATTGAAAGAAAAACACAGACAACTAAAACATAAATGAAATTACGCAACACAGACTAGACAGATCCATAATTTCTGTATTCCGGCTTCAGCTCCCACATGCTCTTGTGTGGTGGTGCAGCATTATAGACGGCAATTTCCTATGATTGAATATATGTAGAAACATTGGCTTTATGATATACCTGTAACAGTTCCTTGACAAAACCGGCCGGCTGATTAGTGAGTTGCTGAAGATCTTGCAGCCTAAAATGAAAATCATGAACTTCTGATTCAATAAAACTAACCGGTAATATTGATGTTTTTCAAATGCGTGAAACAGGGACTGGAGCACCACATCCCTATCTCCACGCACAGTTTTGGCTCCTTCCTTCTTTTGTTTGATGCGACGCAGATCTTCAGCATGTGCGTTCACAGGTTTAAATTTAACAGCAGCCTGTAAGTTATAGAATCATGTATAAGGTATGAAAATAATCCTTAAGGATATGCTTTCCATAGGTGGAATATCCAGTTGAAATATAAGGATTTTTTTCCCTAATTTTTGATTCTCGATTTTCTGGAGAGGACCCCCGAAATCCAAGATATTTTTTGATAATGATGACTTCCAAA
>JAQGAV010003324.1:0-12725 GCA_034691345.1 Phasmarhabditis papillosa | reverse complement strand
TAAATTAACGAAGGGAAATAAGTTTATTGTTTTAGTTGATTTTTAATTAGAGCTAGAGCGCATTTTGCACATTTAAGGGGTCCATTCCTTTAAAAACATGAGCACTGTCCGTCAACTATAGTTTGGCGCCCAAAGTAAATCCTATGAACGCTAGCGTGCTGTGTAATTTTGAAATAGTTTCGCTTCGAAACTTTCAGTTCCATGTTTTTTCAGTTCATGAATTGTTTCTGTTGCGATTATTCTTTCTCAAGACGAATCCACATTACCAAAATATTCTAAAGAAATGTGGATCACATTACTTTATTGCTTGTAAAAGATCAACGGTTTTTCTAACAAAGAGATAATTTTGTTTGTTTTTTCTTCGAACTGTCATTTCAAAATATTTGTTCCAACAACAATAAAGATTAATTAAAGTATATCATTAACTTTCTAAAGCGAGCCTTTATAAAAGTTGCCTTTTCACAAAACTTGTTTTTGTGCAAAGCTCGATTATTTTAAAAACGAGCTCCAACAACCAAATCTAGAATGTATGTCGTTGGCAATATTAGCTTTGGTTCTAAAATGCTCAGAAGAGCGTTGAATTATCTACACTTCATCATTACTCTTGGCGCTGACTATACAAGTTTTGTTATTCTTTCGAACAACAAATTCTTTGCTGTTCATTTTTTAAAAGGTATGCCTATTTTTTATATATAGCCGCTGGACCGATGCTGGCAATATCAAGGCTATAATTAACGCGTTATGATGTGTTAGTGGGACAATTATTAAATGATGCAACTCTGCTGAGGACCACCCATTATTCTTGGGATATTTTGTGATTTGCTTATTTCATCACTGGTATATTTAGTTGTTTCCCCAAAATTCAAATTTGCTTCTCATGAGTGAGCGGTTTGTTACTGAAGGACACTATAGTCTGCTATTGGACATAATTTGTAGTACTGCTGTGGTTTTAAATATTATATTACTAAAACTTATTATTTCGCATACTCCAAAGAGTCTGAAGGATTTCAGGTAGTGTTTTTCAACGTTTTGATTGCTACTGCAAAGTTTTAATATTTTTCTTATAGTTTCAAAATTTCATTTGAAAGTCAAGTTTTTCTAACTTTGTAGCTCTTGCAAATACTTATAACTTTGAGTTTACAATAGCTTTGTTGAATGTATTTTGCAGTGGAAAAGTTGTTTATTAGATCTATATTTTTTAAAAGTTAGAAATTTGAGATTCTGATTGAAAAGAATGAAACCAGAAAAACTCTTCCATAAGACACAGCTCTCCTTCCAAGTTCGTCTGCAAACTGTTAGTATTTCAGTGTATTGTTAATAGCGCACGCTGTCACCGATATTGTACAAAGCTTTGCCACATGGGCAGCCAAGAGTTTGTAAGTTTTTGAATACATTTTGTAATTATTTAAAAGTTCAAAGAAACCAGACTAGTTAGCGGGCCCAGTTGTCGGAAACATTGTCCAGAATTTTGGTCTCGGCCAGTGCTGGAATCTGCCTGGAAGAGTACTGAATTATGTGACGAAAATATATGTAGCTTTGGTGACCTTCAGGTTTTTATTTTAAAAATTCAATTGTCTTTGTTTACTTTTCAGGCCAGCGGGCCGACTCAAAATTGAATATTTTCAAATAAACTAAACAAATATTAACTTTTAACACTTGTATAAAATAGTAATTTAGCAACATACCTCTTGGAGGATCATTTGTTGTTTATATGTTTCACGGTGTTTGTCGACATATTGGTGCAAGATTCTGTCTTTCCGGTACGTTGACGTCAGATAAATCTTTGTTTGAAACGCAAGTTCATGATATAAAACTTGACTTTCTTATTCGACTCTATTTGTTCTATACTTCTGCGAGTATTTCTAAGCTGTGCATAGTAACCAGAAGACGGCAGTCTTTTAACAAGTCAATACTTTTTATGCTAGAAAGCGAATTAAAAAAAAATATTAAAAAATGAATGCAACTGCAAAAAACGGTAAAACTAACCTCTCTCAAAAACTAACTTTTTTATGATTCATTTTAAAACTAAAACATTTCATTTAGTATTCTACCTGCAACTTCTAATGAACCAATTATCTATTCATTTTCTCTTCGTTTCGTTCTTCTATCGTCTTTATACATTAAAATATAATAGTCGACCATGGAGAAGTACTATGTTATTGGCTATTTTCACATCGTTTCCTACTTTTCTGATGATTGTAAGTTTATTAAACTATAATAAAAGTAAAACTTACTCCTTTAATAGTTTTTAAAAGTATAGTGTTGATGTAAATATACCTCCGATTACATACATTCTTATCCTACAGAGTTATGGATAGTTCCTTAAACAACTTTCCAATTTCAGGGCGTGTTTTTTAGCTTGATACCGGAGAACAAAAATTTCATTCCGCCTAAAAAGGTTCCAGAAGGCTTCAGAAATATGGATAACGTGGTATTTGCTGGTGCTGATTTGACGGGAATCTTTGGCTTTGGTAAGAATTCAGATTCATATCTACTCTTCTAACAACTAATAGACCGGACCATAGGCATTATCTTCCAAAGGAACTTATTTTTTTTTTTTTATGAGAAATATACAAAATTGTATGAAACAAACAAATTTAATGACAAAAACAATCATATGTCCTTAATTACACGTCCTTAATTTTAAACCCTGTAAGCATCAAATACTGATTCTGATATGAATGGTAAACGTTTTAGCATCGCTTGGTTGGAATGCGGCATTGACTCTATTTGTGGATCTAGGTGTAATTCTGATATGGTACAATGTGCGAAAGTATCTAAACTCAAGACGGAAACTGGGACGAAACTCTAAAAAACTTCACAGGGATGTTATTAAGGTATATATGAAATAGCTTATTTATATTAGTTTTATAATAATATACTATGGCTTTCTGCTACCACTTAGTTTTAATAATGTTTTAGAATTATATTTTATTCCTTATTAAACTATTTCAGACACTGATTCTACAATGCATATTGCCAGGACTGAAATTCTTTGGTACCTGTTGTTTCGTATATCATCTCATAACTGATAAACATACAATAAATATTACAACAAGTTCATCCAATTGCCATAAATACCGTGTACTTTATGGATCCGCTATTCACAATGTTTACAATTAAACCGTACAGGAAGGTTAGAAATTGTATTTCAATAGCTCAATTCAAAGATAGTTTGGTCGAACACCCTCACCGGTTGCAGGTGGTGTGGTAGCATAGTCCGTTTCAAAACCTAGACTGCAAGCGCCGTTTGTAGTTAGCGTGCCGCGATGACGTGCTTCCCCTTCAAAATAGCAAATTTACTCCGACGAAATTGTTTTTTCCCTTATTAGGCCAGATTTTGCAGCATGTTAAATATAAACGGCGCGTGCGGTCTAGGTTTTCAAACAGACTATATATTTGTTGAGGTTTTATACTGAAATCTGTGGTCTAATACACCATCTAGGGTTTGAACGTAACTAGGTAAAACTTGTCATAATTTAGAAAAACAACAAATAATTTTAAACTGTCGTTCTACATATACCTTTATTTAGAAGATATTCGAGTTGATCAGAAGAGCTGCAAGCCCAATTTGGAGCATTAGAAAACGGGAACAAATCGACAAACTGTAACAATTTATTTGATTTGAAATAAAGTGTTTCAACAACTCATGTAACTGAGCTAATCAATATCTTAACTCAACATTCAATTATTAATGATTTCGACGCAGATCAATTCAACAATTTAATCATCAATAAATCATTGATTAGCTATCTTACTACATGATTACGTAAAAATCAATCGATCCCGCCATTTTAACATAAATTGGTAATAATTACTTGAACCTTAACTTAAAAAAGTAGCAATTGCCCATATCCGGACCTCTTTAGCAAGACTATAATTAACACCTAGGTTAACCTGAATGAGAATAGAATGATGCAATAGCATTGTAGAAGGTAACCGTGCAATCATAAATCTATTGCTACTAGCAGGAATGGAAATTTGAACATAATCAGCTGAAAATTGGGAAATATGCTAGGGCCGGGGCCGACTTTTTAAGTAATAGGCTCGGGCCGGCCTTTTCCTTTTTTTGAGATATGGAGAGAAACTATATTATTAATATCAAATGATGTATAAATAAACGTATTATATAATTGATATAACGTATACTTTTGATATATTTAAGAAACAGTGTTATAACAAGCTATTTATTTACAAGTACGGTATAAACTACAGCGGGAAACTGCCTAAAGTTAGAAGATTTATAACTTCAGTAGTCTGTATCGAACTCTGATATCAAATATTTTTATATTCTTCTAATTTTGTATTATAATAAATAGTTTATTCAAAAGTCCCAATAAATAATAAATAACATTATACATATTAAAATAAATTGTTGGATGCTTCTTTCCTTATTTAGCAGAATCCACAGGTTTTCGGACATTCAGCCTAGAAATTCAAATAAGAATACATAACTGCAATGCATTGGGTGGACATGCGTTACGGTAAGGTAAACTCCGTTTACGGTAACCGCTACATAGTTTTACAGGAAAAGAATACCAGTGTACCGTTTTACCGACAAAATTCAAACGATTACCCTACATTGAACTGTATACACTGAAGAGAATAAAGGTTTAATTTTCTTGTCGGCAAGTTTAAGAAAGTATGAGGGAAGTGTTTTCTTATTAGAAATCTATTCCGATATAAGATTAATAAAGGAGTGTTACAATAACCTTGTTGAAAATGGCCGTGAAAGTTTTAACAGAGTTCGAAAACAAAAAACAACCAAAAACTAGGCACGCAGGAACACACCCATAATTACTTTTGAATATGCTCTACTTACGTTCATAACTGCTTTGTATTCTGGTTTGCTACAGTAAGCTATGTGAGCACTGCAGTCAGAGACACCGGTTGCGGGGTTGATGCGATCGGCGCCTAGAAAGAATAATTGAATGTTTCTTAGAACAATATTAAATTGAATTTCAATTGTTTTAGCTATAAGAGTTATTAAATAATTGATAGAACAAACATTTCAGTAAGTTACTACATCTAAGGCCTTAAAAAGTTTTTCGAATTGGGTACACTATTAACGCGGTAGGAGATTTCTATCGCTGAAAATGTTGGCGCTGAAATCCCACGGACTCCACTATGAATACCTGTAGAACATATTTTTTCATTTTTGTTAAAAACAAATGCTTCAATAACCTACATTTTCCAGTGGTCCTACTGCTACCGTTATTAGAAATGGCACCATTGCAGAATTTACAAGTCTTAGGGCACTGTCTCACCATAACCTCCTTGTAAATAGGATCGGTGCATAGGTTCTTTCTCATTGGACAATCAGAAACACCGGTTTTAGGGTTAACTTTATCCCGGCAAGCAGATGCTGAAAGTTTGACAAATATTTGTAGTTTAGTGGGAGATGCTAATATATTTGGGATACGGTAACATTGGAAAGCAAAATAGATTTTGGAGCAAATCATAGTTTTTGATACAAAATGGATTAAAGGTAAAGTTTCTAAATGGGATTCTGAGGTATAGTTCACTGAAAATAATATTAGTGAAATGTATATTTCGTTGTTCAAAGACGAGAAGGTAGAGTATAAAAGTAAGATATTAACCTGGTTTCTTGGTATTCGTTGTAGTGTCTGGTGCTGGTGTACTAGTTGTTGAAGCATCTGCAATTTAACTTAACTTTGTTCCGTTAAAAATAAGTTTGTCACTCTTGAGTTATAGGTTAGTAGGGTGAGCATAGCATAGGAAATTAGGCTGATATTTTACTATATAGTTTCTCAATACATTTTGTTCATATATATCAACTTTCGGATGATGTCCCTCAAACGCATTACCTGGTTCTGCTGTAGCACTGGTACCAGTAGTGGTTGTCGCTACTTCCCCTAAAATAAAACTTGGTTAAATTAAATTCTGTGTGTAGATTGCTGTAAATTTAGCACCAACTGTTTGTCCAATGATTACCGTATCCCCGAATCAGTACAAAACTGATTTGCTAAGCTATTTTAGATGCATGGCCAAAGTTATTTGCAGTCATATTGTTTACGATAACATAATTTTTGAGTTTTTATTTACAAAATGTTGTTCACTTCGCGAAAGATATTTGTTTCCGATTGTATTTTTGATCCCCTTCTGAGTCTAGTCTAGTCTAACTTTAAGTAAGTTAGAAATTTGTCCGTCAACCTTTCAATATTAAGTAAACTACAATTGATTGGATCCATGTTTGAGTTTTAACATTCATAATTCTATACAGTTCAATTTTTCTTTCATTGTTAATAAAATATCAACCATGAAAGCTAGCCTTTAAATAATCCCGGACTCCGACGAGCTAACTATATTTGAGATACTATATATTGAATACAATAATATATACTATACTAAATACTTACCTGCATTCAAAGCGCAGCATATTTTGTCGTCACCACAAACTGCTTTCCGTTGTGGGGCAACGTCAGGACAATCTGAGTCCTTATCACAAGCTGAAAGATCACCACATCACCGATTCGAAAATTTGACTTTTCTCCAGATTCGCCCCGGACAGGGCCGATTTCTCAAAAAAAAAATGTTCTAAACGTATTCATAGCGGAATCCGTGCGATTTCGGCGTCATCATGAGCCATTTTTTGAATTATGTTTGTGGTAATTGAGAAATAGACAAGGAACAATGATTATTAGTGTTAACTGCTATTATTAGTATCTTACATTTTTCAAATGATGGTACTTTTGTGCAATCAACAGACAATACAGTAGACACAGTAGCCGAGGCAATGACAAAGAATACCAAGTAATTGTAGAACATTTCGATTTCGATACTATTCTAATGTACTGGTCGGCTTATATACTTTTTGACCGTTTTCGCTTCATTGTTTTGAATGTTGGGTCAATATATAAATATGTGTAATATTATATGGTACAAAGCAATTTTTGTAATAGTAGCGATTTTGCAGTTTTTTGTTTGAGCAGCTGGGTTTGCAAAATAGTATATTTATAATACAGCTATGGTCTGATTCAAGACGAATAATAGAGTTTTACTTACGTATTTTATCCAAACTTCCTTATATTTTCGAATTTCGAAAACTTTCAGAGCCATTTTCGGTTTAATTCTTTTTTTGATACTCCCTTATTACTCTCGGATCTAACTGTAGCATAATGTGTAATGATTTAATTACTAACACTAGTTGTTGTACATTTTGGAAGAAACTATAACTCTCTCGGTTATTAGTCCACCAGTGTTCGCACCGGGCACCCAATTGGGCGTTTCTATACTACGGCCACAGATTGCCACCTTTGACGATTTGCCAATATTAGGCCAAGTTCGATTGTCTGAATTGCCCGGCCGTTAACTCATTGGAATGATAGGTGTAAAATGTGATTCGTACTTGATTTTTATCTTTCTTTGAAAGTAAAGAAGTGAAATAGTAATTATTTTATTTGAAAGCCCCAATAAGTAAATAAATAAATAAATATGTTTAAATATGGTGATGTCATTTTTCATTAGCTTTTAACAGAATCCGCAGGTCACGGGACACTCAGCCTGAAATGATAACAAGGGTTACATATGTGTTTAGAAAGAGGTCAAACTGAATTTATGGGTTATTATAGGGTAGACTTTTTTTGAGTAATAAAGAACTTTCATCATTAAATATTTTCCGAATTTATTATACTATTGAAAAAAGAGTCACTATTAAAAGATCTTGTTCCGTTTTCAACTTCTAGAAGCTTACAACATTTCTAATATTAATTAAGCTTCAGTATATAATCTGTTTTAAACTAATGCAAAAAAAGTTTTAAAAAATAAATAGTTTTAGATTATTAAGACCAATTATTTTAAAACTTACTTCCATAAGTTTCCTATACTCTGGTTTTGTACAATATGCTTTGCGAGCTGGACAGTCGGAGATGCCAGTAGCCTGGTTTATACGGTCTTTGCCTAAAGTTTATGAAAATACTTGATTCCTTTCATTAGATTGGTTTAAAGAAAAAGCTAAATTCTAACCAATGGGCGTGGTGGCCCAGTGGTTAGAAGCTTCGCCTCATAAGATAGAGATCGATGGTTCGAATCCCCCCCCCCACACCGAAGAAAGAATTCTTGCAAATTTGTTAAGATTCGTTGCATCCACTTTCTGGTGCTGTGCTATGAAGTTTCACTTCCTATGGTTCCCTCGTCTAACTTCTTCGCATAAAACATCTATGATCTCGTGTTTTGTAAAACAAAACAAAAAACGTTTTTTTCAAAAACAATAGTCTTACTAGGCAGCTTATCGAGAGTCTGGAGATATTTCACAAGTATATAGATAACTGAGGGAACAAGAGGTTACCGATAGTTATGAACTACTTCTATTTCGAACAATATTTACATGTTTAACTTCAATAAAATACACAAAAATAGGATAATATTTTGATCTTTTCGGATATTACTTGAATAGTCTCGAGTGTTGGACTATTTCAAACAAAATAGAGAAAAGACTTACAAGTTCCAGTTGTTCCCGTATTTCCATTGGTTCCCGTGTTATTATTGGTTCCATTACAGATTCCACATGTCTTAGGACACTCTTTCTTCATGAGCTCTCGGTAGTTTGGATCAGTGCAGAGGTTCTTTCTCATTGGACACTCGGAGACACCAGTTCTGGGGTTTAGTTGATCAATGCAGCTAGTGGAAGAGTCTGAACAGTAATAACTATGCTTTAAAGTAATAAATATATATAGTAAACATGTTTTTTTATTATTAGTATTACTAGTATTTAATAATATTCAATAGGTATTTTTTCATTAATGCTAGCGGCCAATTTTAGGCTCTTTAAATGTATCCAAAACTGTGAAAAGTTGATGTTCAATGAAAACGTATGAAAGCGTATATTCATTTATAAAAGTTTTTTACGAGGTACAATTTCTAAATGCTTGCGTATTTACAGAATTCTCTTAGATTACAATTTCACAATTGTTAATTTGGTTTGGCCGTTTTTCTAAAAACATATAGTTTAATGCTGGTGAACTAGGTATTGGATGATTTTGAATTAGTTATCAAATTCTTCCAATCATTGCAATCAGGTGTACCCAATAGCTTTTATTATTTTTAAAGATAATTAATTTGTTTAACTTACTGCCAATAGCAGTTCTATTACATCTATTGCATGTGAGTGGGCACTGTCTTGTCATAACCTCGTCATACACTGGATCGTCACAGAGGTCTCTTCTCATTGGACAATCAGACACACCAGTCTTAGGGTTTACTTGATCGACGCATGTGGCTAAAATGGATGGGTTTAGACTTTATCAATATAGTTTTTATCTTCATAATTGAAGTATTTTGTATAGCCCATATTGTTATAGTGTTTTCCGAGAGTAAAGAGGATGTGTTGTCTGAATATTTATATGAGAAATTTGCAAATTTAACGAAATCTAAGCGATCCGTCCGTCGACTAAACAACTGTTTTATTACCTGGTTTCTTCGTGGTAGTAGCGCTTGGTGATGGTGCCACAGTTGTGGTTGTGGTGGTGTCTACGACTATTGCTGAAGTAAACCTCGTTTATTGTTTTGGCAAAGAGTGTTATTTTCAACTAAATCAATACAGTTTCAATTTGTGCGGGTTTCCAATATCGTTGAAATGCACAAATTTTCCACTGCCTTGCAATAACTGTTAAGGCAAAAAAAGTTTTTCTCATAGCAAAATATTTTGGGAACGGTTAAGAAATAACAGTTTTGACGGATACCATTAGGGTTATTAATCAAGTTTTCGATTTATATTTATGAGTTTCATGTTAACAACCATAGTTGTCACAATTGATGAATTAGCTTTAACTATCTCGTTGCGATCTCACCATTTGGGTCATCGTACATGCAGCATATTAAATCAGCATTGCAGAATGGTAGTCTTGGAGGATTCTGGAATGCGTCATCGGGACAATCTTCGGCAACAGCACAGGCTTAAATGAAAAGATTTTGCGAATTGTACAATAGTCGAAATATTCGAAAACACTACAAATAATAGTCAGTTTGCCTACTTTGCTTGGTTAGAAGTGTTCAATAAGAAAAAGCCCGCGTTGTAAGTAATGCAAATATTGCTTAATCCAGATATACATATAGTTACCCGGTAGACCCAGAAGCCATAACCTAGTACTGCCGCTATACGAAATGTGGCACGGATTCAAGATGCTTTAGAAAAGATAGAAACTCACGCATCATGCCATCTAAATGTTGACAGGACTGCGAGAAGACCATAGCCATGAAACCATAGGCAACGAAGAAGAAGACCAAGTAATTGTGAAACATTTCGAATTCGATACTTTTCTACGCCATTGGTCAGCTTATATACTCTTTGACCATTTGTTCATCATTGTTTCGAATGTTTGTTCAATTGTTAAATATGTGTTTATTATAATATAACACAATAGAATATGTAGAAAGGTAGCGATTTAACAGTTTTATTATTTGTGCAGATGGTTTTGCAACATTATACGAATGGTTAGAATCAAACTGATCGTTTGAACTAGAACAGTGTAGATAATATAATTACTATAAAAATGTAAATAAAAAAGAAGAGTTTATATATAGTCTAATTCAAAAGTAATACTGGCGTGTTAAGAAAATTGGGTTCACAGGAGTGTTGCAATATTTTACCTGAGTAAGTCAGTGCGAAAGCAAGTTTGCAATCTGCTGACATCACGCGCGTAAAATGCCAGAAGGCGCAGTGTTAAAAATGACGAAATACGCCGCTTACACGGCGGTATTACTTTCGTATCTAACTATAGAATAAGTATTGGAATGGTAGAATACAGTGTAAGGATAGTATTGCAAGCAGAATTTTGCTCTTGGACACCATTCAAAGATTGTTCATATTCAGTTTTCTAGCATTGGCCCAGTATGATGTAGAAAACAACTCGATGAATTTCTGAATGAACATTTTGTTAATATTTGGGCTAAACCAATGATATTTAACGCGGTTCTTAGCATACATCGATTGACGCACTGTTAGTAGTTATAGTCTGTAACAAGAAAAAGGCTGCAATGTGCGGTGTTATAAAGGGTTTCAGGAATTGCTCAATTTTCGTCGAAAGTAGATGTTCTTGGTATGATAAGAAGCGCAATTTATTGCTTGTTACTAGAAAAATATCATTTTTCATAAAACCCAAATACTTAATTGCGAAAGCCCTTTTTTAACACCGCACCTTGCAGCCTTTTTCTTGTTGCAGACTATATACCGGGTGGTAAAAATGCGGGATACCCAGTCGTTGAAATTTTTGCCTCAAAAGCTAAAGGTTCAAATCCCCGAAAATAAAAACTTCCGAACCCTTGGTGCTTTGCCGTGGAATTCCAGCTTTCCGAATTTCCTATGCATCAGCGATATCGTGTTTCATTAAGTAAATAAACAATCTTTTTTGAACTCTAATATCAGTTATAACCGAGATGACAACCTACCTTCTTGTACGGCTTAATAGTAAATATTGTAATGAGAGCGTTAAATGTTGGTATTAGGAAAAGTAGGATAAGCTGTACTTCCTTCCAGAAGTTATGTTCAGTTAGCATGAATTGAAAAGCGAAAGCGAGTGATCCAGCCATTCTACCAAAAGGTAACAGAAACTGTAGAAGTAGGGCCTAAAATAGTTAACTCACATGTTTCTAAGCCCCGATCCAATCATGTATCAATCAACTTAGATAACTTTATTTCTTTGTTTCAATGGTCTCGGCACGAAATATGTTATTCTGTTATATACTGCTGTAAGAGATCACTTCAGAAATTACGGTTATTCGATTCTTATGTTTCAGGAAATTTGGAATTGGGATTAGCATAATACGAGCCAGATAGTGCTTGTTAAGCTGAAAGTTATTTTTCAATTAAGGTTGTTAGAAACATTTAGCTTCCCCAAAAATTGGAACGTTAAAGTACCGTGATGACATCTTTATGTAGTCGTTTGGAATTCTTTCCTAGTGGTTTCTGAGAGTTTAGGTACTTTTTAAGATCAAACAAGATTGCTCCAATACCAATGTTCACAAAAAACGTCAGACCCACATTCCAACCGATTGCCGCTGAAAAACAATTTTTTTTAACTCTGCAATGGCTTACTTTTCTTTAGTAGCTACTTTACATCTTTTGTAATATGCTGTTTATTTCAATAGTTAAGTCTATGTTCTTAAACACCGCTGTCAATTTGTAACTATACGCTAACCGAAGGATGAACACCTTTCGGTCAAGAACGAAATTCAAGATTCATATAAAGTATTTGTTTTGCATTAAATATCTTTAAACTGAAAAATTTTGTTTTTCATAACATTTACCGAAACCGAATGTTGTCTGTAGATTGACGCCTGTTTTGGTTACATTTTTCAATTCTTTGAAGAACGGTGGAGCATATATATCAACAATTGTCTTGTCTTCTTCCATTATACTCAGTAAGGTTGCCTGAATTGCTTAGTTTTGGGATTTTCACAAAATGATCTTTATGTTCATATATCGTAAAAATATATGTTGTTCTATATTAAAAGGTTTTTTTACAAGTTGTCGGTTACCATTTAAATATAAAGGAATGCAAATTGTTGAAGTTGACCGTTTCTGTAATCATGGTTCATGATTCATGACGCCATTTAAAAACTTAGCAATTGCGTAAGACAATAAATAACTACTCAAACCTTTATGACACGGAAAATGCTTACGAAATAGCCTTGTGAAGTTATTAAACGAAGTAACCTTGTCAGCAGGGGGGGGGGGGGGATTTCACGGGCCGACTTTTTGGGAGATC
>JAQGAV010003323.1:0-12725 GCA_034691345.1 Phasmarhabditis papillosa | reverse complement strand
CTTGCGTATTTATAGGATTTTTATCACCGCGCCTGAAGGTAAATTGCACGCGCGTACTTGCAAAGTACAATATTGAACGCAGAGTAACCGCCAGATGCTGGCGCGGTGCTCGCAAAAAAGGCTCAGACGAGCGTTGAATTAATTACACTCCATTATTACTCATGGCGCCGACTATAAAAATGAACGAAAGATTTAAATCAATCGGATCAGTTTTACCTTAGTTATTAATGAAATCTCGTTTGTTACAGGACAACACATATATTTAGGTAAGGTCTCACAAATACTCACAGTAGGATAATAATGATGACAGAACTGACCGTCAACCATCGTCTTTTTCTTTGTTTTTCATTATTTATAATATTATTATTATCATCTTCTAACAGCACTTCTATATGCGATTTCTGTGAGGACAGCAGGATAGGCCCCGCCCACAACTCACATTCCCAAACACCAACATCGGATGCGAGAAGCTGAAAAAGGAATATTGGGGTAAAATCTTATTAAAATTTTCGGGCCTTTTTTCACCTCCGCAGTGTCCACTTCCCTATATATAAGGAGAAAAAGATGCTGACCATCCAAGCTGTTCCCGAGCGGGCCCTGATTGTAAGTCAGCGTTTTCGCGCTCCATTGCTCGGCCGCGCTGCAATAAAATATGCACTTCGTACCGTATGCCCGTTCATAAGCCTTGGCCGACTATAAGCCATATAGTTGAATGAAAGACATACATATACCGGTGTGCGATACTTTATGGTTTTTGGTAGAGCGGTGATACTTAAAATGAAGGAAAACGCATTGTATTGAAAGACTTTCCTTGATTATATATAAACACGCTGATCAACAAGACACAGCGCTGGAAACTTTGCTGTTGGTGAACATAGCCTAAACCAGACTATCCTCAAATGGGAGGAGGCGGTTACTCACACCCTTTGCTGTGAGTAACTGGACGGCGCTGTCCAGTTACTCACAATTTCAACAAACGCTATCCTAAAGTTTGAGGAACTGGGCGCACCCTCCTAAAATTGTTACCCTTACCTTTTTAATAATAAGCAGTTGATCATATACATTTAGTACAATATCGCTTCTTCTGTTTTCCATAATACTTTTTCCATCTTTTTTCCATTCTATTCTTTGTGTAGTAGCGTTTATATCCGCAGAACAGTCAAGAATAACCGCGTTTCCTTCCTTCTCACGGAGGTCTTGTAGCGATTTATGGAACATATTATCTACAATGGGTTACTGTAACTATCCTAACGGGACCTATTCAACATACCGTATACTCTCATCATGGCACTAGCCTGGATGGAACCGGCTTCGTTGGAGGCGTGGCAGGTGTAGACTCCCTAAAAGAAGAGTTTAGAGGGGTACGGTATTGTAGATAAAGATATGACTAGGTTTACGGCGTTAAAAAGGCACAATTCATCTTTTGAAGACTGCACACTGCTTTTTTAGCACGCCGCCTTTGTTTAGGATGAACTATGAGTATTGTTTGTATGAAAAGCTATGTTTTCAGCGCAGAATCAGGTGGCCCTGGTATAAAAACGCCCGTGTTGGTGCTCTGGCAGTTTTTGGCTGCCCGAGAAGTTGAGAATTGTTGCCCGGGCAGGCTAAAAACTGGTAGAAAGATGAATGTACTCTTGAAGAAAAGTATAAAGAAAAGTTTTGATTTTCCATTTATTTTTATATAACACCGCTGCACCTCAATACACCGCGCTGGAAACTAGCTCTTTATATTAAATATAAATCTTTAAAATGTTGTTTACCTGATCTTTAATGCTAATATTAATAATATATAAATGATCATCATTATGTTTTACATGTAATCTTCTTTCTTGAGCAGCTGGAAATTCATTTCCATCATCCTTAGACCAATGGAGCATAGGTGGAGGAACACCTAGAAAGAAAATTAACTAATAATCAGGGCGGTAGTTTGAAAATCGGCCCCGGCCCGTCCAGATTTCCCAAAAAGTCGGCCCCGGCTAAGGCCGTCCCTGTCTTTTTCACACCAGGACTTGGAAAAAGCCGGCCTGCAGTGACGACTTTTTGGGAAATCGGGCCTGGCCGGGGCCGAAAATTTGAGAAAAGGGCCGGCCCGGCCCGGCAAATTCCCAGCCTTGCTTTCCCTTTATAAATACGTAAGAGACACGGTCTCAGTTCTGTTAGAAACATTATAATAGTCTATATGAATAGCTAGGACGCCATCGCATTATTCTAGTAGCGGTGTTATACAAAAATGAATGAAGAGCCTGTGGATTAAAATCCTTTTTCTTTAAAAGTACATTTATTTAACACTGCGTCTCCCTTAGATACTGCACTATACCTGTAGCAGCACAATTAATCTTGGCATTCTGCCCAACAAGAATGGTCATGTCATCCGGTTCGTGTAGGAATATAGGCTGTTGATGAACCTAAATAAAGGACTGTCTTATTAGTCTCAAAGGGAATACAGTAACCTGTAGGTGTGTTCTAATACCGTAATCCTTAGAATATTGATTACTTGCAATACATTGGTATTCTCCATCATCAGAAAGACTTATGTTCCTTATCAATAGATAACTTTCAATTAGTTCCTGACCGTTTGAAGTTCCTGAAGTAATGAAATTCTTATATGTTCCATAAATGTTATACATATAATTGTTGTTCTAGTTCAGTTTCTTTAAAAATTTTAGGTGAAAGGATAGTAAAAGTGCAAAAATCTTAATTCTTTAAATTTGAGCAAAGTTGCGGCAGCCCCACTTTCCAGGCCATATTCGTCGAGATTCTTTTTTAACACTCCATTATTGCTCTCGGATGTTTTATACCGCTTGCTGAAGTTCTTTTATTTTACAAAGTCAGAAAACTGTTAGGAAACCAATACAAGGGTAGTACTATACCCTATTTTGCTTGAGACAATTCTTTTGTTTAAATTGAATACAAATTAATGACTCTACCGTTAAAGACAATAGTACTGTTATCAGATATACTAATATGTTCGGTTTCTTCTAATATTTTAGCTCGACCATTCTCCACTTTCTGCCACTAAAACAAACAAATATATATATATAATTGCTAGGTATCTTTGGGACATTTGAAAATAGTAAAAATGTCCCGGAAAAAGCTACGAAGGGAAAATATTGTTGGCATGAGACGGTAATTTTTAAAATGACGTAAACGATTTGCAAAAGTGAATTTCCAATTCAGTTTTACTTGCATACAAATAAAAATTGTTGACTAATTAGTAATAAAACACCGGTTTTGTATTGAGTCGTTACTGGCATTCCAACACCTGGGTTTACCTTTGCTATAACGGATACG
This sequence comes from Phasmarhabditis papillosa, assembly GCA_034691345.1. Lineage (NCBI taxonomy): Eukaryota > Metazoa > Nematoda > Chromadorea > Rhabditida > Rhabditidae > Pellioditis > Pellioditis papillosa. The sequence continues at coordinate 9,434 of JAQGAV010003323.1, read as the reverse complement.
GAGCTGGAAACATAGCTCTTGATACTGACTATACGTATTTTTATTTTACTTACAGTAATGCTAATCGGTTGATATCCATATCCTTTGCATTTTAGACTAACTTCTGAGTTAACTATAGTCTTAAGCAGTGCATTTGGCTGCTCAATAATCCTGGCACGAGGAGAGTCATCAACTGAAGATATAAAAGATTACTGTGGCTGTGTATCTTAGCTACCGTACCACAAGTTAGATTCGCGGGATCAATAGAAGTTACTTCAATATCCTTGAATGGATTCGGATGAGCACACTTCATCTCTATGTTATCCTGTTTTACTCCAGAAAGATACAGCCAGTCTGAGAACCAAGCAATGTGACAATCACAGAGGACGGAGGTGGTGCGTAGCATTCTGAATAGGGTTACGGTAACCATATTTCTTACTCGACGCCAATGTCTCTCATATCATATTACCCTTGCCGATTCCTACAGTTGGCTTGATGAGTACGGCCACAGGTTAGGCTAATCTTGTTCTAGTGTTATTTAGTATTCTTAGAAATTGTTTAAGTTTCCGCAACAGAAAAGAATATTTCTAGATAAAAATAGACCATTCCAAATAATAAACACGCAATAACGCGATAGTCCAATGTCAAGGTAAAGAGGCCGTGTGAAAAACTTTGAATCCCCATTTTCCCTTCAAAGTTTGCTAAATACGCAAAAGACAGGGCCTTTTAACGCTTGGAAAAGACTATAAGATGAACGTCGAATCTGTTTTTTTCATAAGCGCAATCTTAATACTCACAAAATCTTTAACCTAAGCGGTTCGAATGCTCCCATTTGAATTGTAGTAATTGGGTTATCCTTTAAATCTATGTCTTCTAATAGAGGAAACCGAGAAAATGCTCTAAAGACAAAGGGTTACTGTAGATTACTGTAGCTGACCTACCTGCTAGGTACTATTTTCAGTTGGTTATTACGGAATTTAATAGACTTAAGAAACGGTAAGGAGGTGTTGTATAGAACTGATTCTTCTTCGAGGCAAAAGGCTAAGTTGTTTGAGGAAAGATCGAGGCTGAAATGAATACATTTTTGTAGCGGAGCATTGTAAATTGCATATTGTTTCGAGGTCACACGTGAGCATCAAAAAGACTTTGACAGGCTCGTACATCAAAATTGTATGTGAACTATTGCTACCCCTGCATACAAAAATTGGGAAAAACTATAAAAATAATTTCGTGGAATAATGGAGCTCATTACAGAGAAGCAGACTACTCAAAAGTTGGCGGGGCCCGCCGGCCATACCCGGCCAAGGTTGAGAATTTTCCGAACTGGTGGCCTGTTGCGAAGTCTCGAAAGACGTGCATCCGAAATTGATTGTTCTGCAATAAAAGCAACTAATGTTAGCAAAAGGGGCTCAGACATGCGTTTAATTCTTAACACTCCATTATTACCCTACCTATGCAATCTATCTAATCCAGTAAAAGTAGTTTTATGTAGAGATCTAATTAGATTCTCAGCCAAATGAAGTTCTTCTAACAAATTAAGAAAAGAAAAAGAAGCAGACGGCAGTGAAGTCAGTTGATTGTTGTTTAAGAGAAGATATCTGTAAATAAAATATTACCCGTAGTTGGATTAAAGAGTAATGGGGCCGTATAACCCAGATGTGGTTATCCGGCCGGGCCGGCAAAGAGCTCTGGTGTAACCTGCGCATTTTTCCATTTCTTACACCGCACCTGCTGGCATTGCACGCCCGCGCAAACTGATGGCAAGTTTGCCATCATTTCCCATGTATTAGACAATAAGGGATATTTAGATTTAGGTCCCCATTTATTTTTACACTCCGCTATTACTCTTAAAATCTACCATACCGGGCGCAGCGGCTCAGTGGTTGGAAGCTTCGTCTCATTAGCTAGAGGTCAATGGTTCTAATACGCACAGAATCCTCCACCCCCTATAAGCTTAGTTATGGGTTTCTTACTATAGTTTCTAACCATAAGTCTTATATCTATGCTCGCGTGTGTTGTAAAATGAATAAACTCCTTTTATTTTTAAAGAGAACTGATTGAGTTGATTCCGGGTAGCTCATACAATGCTATTATAGTCGGATTCAAAAGTAATGATGGAGTGTAAATAAGCAGGAGTGTTCCAATATTTTGTCTGAGTAAGGCAGAGCGAAAACAAATTTGCAATCTGCTGATACCGCGCGCGTAGAATGCCATCAGGCGCAGTGTTGAAAATGACGAAATACGCAGCATACACGGCCTCATTACTTTTGAATCAGACTATGACGAAAACTGTTTTGTGCAGCCCAGTAGCTTTGAGTATTCTCTCTCAAGACCTGAACTCTTAATACTTACTTCAGATTAGGTACTTGTCTCCATACAACCTTGTCTATTTGTGATATTTCGTTATTAGATAAATCTCTAAAATAATCAATAATCGATTGATTTATGTTATTTTCATACAGTTTTTGTAGATTATGGAGACCAAAAAGCCATCCATCTGAGATATGAGAAATCCTGTTAGAAGATAGATTAAGGAATAAAAGAGAGGAGCAACCGAGGAATACACCGTCATCAAGACTGAAAAGAAAGAATAAATATAGTTGGGATAAAGTATCCTGTGGAGCAGCGTTGATAAATGAAGTGAACAATATCAAATGTCTCTTCGTGATTGATTAATTGAATAAGATTTGTTTTCTAATACACTAGTGATACAGTAAGATCTGAGAGTAATAATGGAGTCTTAAAAAAGAATCTCGATGAAAATGGCTTTGAAAGTTTTGGAAATACGAAAATGACCGCAAGTTACACTCCAATATTACTTTTGAATCAGACTATACCTATACTTTAATAGAATGCATAATCTGCATCAAGAGTTAGATTTCTAACGCAGCATTCTGGAGAGCAGCGTTGTTAAATAAAAATGAATGCAAATTTAAAGAAAATACTTCCAAATCACCCATGATCCGTTTATTTCACAAAGCACCGCAGCGCCCTAGCGCTACTGCGCATTTAAACTAGCTCTTGTTGCAGATTATATCCTTTTTTCAATTGAATAGATTCATGATATTTTAAGATCTTAATATTATATTAAGTTAATATAAAATATAAAACTAACTTCTCAATATTGTTTCTAGCCAGACTAATATGTTGAATTGAAGAAAGCGAATCAAAAACTAGAGATTCTAGACTGGACAGATTATTCCTGGATATATCCCTGTAATTACATTTTCACTCAAAGACTTCACTTACAACAATGATGATAAGGGGCCGTCCCCGGTTCAAAAATTTTGTGCCCACTCCCGGCCCGCCAAATCACCACCACATGACTTACAGTATCTCTAGCTGCTGAAGTCCTTCAAAACTGTGTTTGTCGATCGTTTGTAATCTATTCCTATGAAGTCGCAGGTTCCGGAGGTTCGCAAATCCTAAAAAAGCGTTCGGCGGCAGATCCCGAAACGAATTGCCTGAAAGATCGCTAAACACAGGGCTACCGTAACCCGCCGGGTACTTACAGTTTCTGTGTGAGACCATTTCTTACTGTAGTGTTTTTAGGCCAAGTTGTAATGCGGTTTCGAGAAATCTCAACCACTTTTACAAAGGAAAAACTGACAATTTCTTCTGTTGAGAGTTTTGTAAGATGATTTGAACTTCTAAATTTAGAATATTCATTGTTTTTTGGGAAATGAAACCCACAAATCTATTCGTTCTAGTTTATCCAGTTTTTTTGGTATTGATGTGAGCTTATTCTTGCGAAGATTACTGAAATAAGATCAGATATGGAGTATAGTCCATAACAAAAAGAAAACTGAAGCGCGCGGTGGTGCAAAATAGCCTACATATACCACCGCGCTCATCTCTCTTTTGTTTGTTATAGACTGTAACATACAGGGGATAGGTTTATAAAGCAGTAAGGGGGGGGGGGGGGGGCAGCTGCGGTGTTCCATTAAAATAAATATACTTTTCTTACTTTTATACAAGACCGCAGCTTCCTTTGATATTGCGCTGAAAACCTAGGTATTGCTATAGTCCATAACAAATAAAAGACAGCAGTGAGCGGTTTTGTATAAGGTTTCAAAAATCACTTGTTCCGCGGCAAAATTAAACTTCCATTATATGGTTCGGTGCGCATTTTTTGTTTGTTGTCAGAAAATATTATTGTACTAGTTTTATTTTGTATTATGTCCAGAAAAAGACAAATAATCAATTGCGGAAACCGATGTATACCACCGCGCTGTTTCTTTTGTTTTTCATAGATACCCAATACATTTTGATGACTCGAACGATTCGAATGAGGACATTAGAGTATAAGACAATGCAGGCTCCAAAAAAAGAGCCCCAGCTAGAAATTCGAGCCAGATTTTGCCAAAGCCGGTTTGAGCCAGAAAGCACCTAACTCTAGAGGATATGTTGAAGTTAATTGTTGGAATTCAGCGGGCCTGCTCGGACAAGGGACGCAAATCTGAAATATAGGCCCGGAGGGGTAAATTGTGGAAAGTGGTGGGACAGTTTTGTTTTCGGTGGTCGACTGTCGCTAAGCTAAAAGAAAAGATTTCTGTTAACTTACATATGGCTAATATTAGGTAGAGAGAATAGCGAATCATCTATTAACCGTAATGAATTATCTGATAGATCACTAAAATTAACTTATTTAAGGGGAGTATAGTCGAGTTCAAGAATAAAAAGGCCGTGCTAAAAAATCTATATTTGAATGAGTATCTATTGCCAGCAGAAAGCAAGCAATTTGCGAATGCTTTACAGCCAACGTTGCAATTGCCAGCACCGCACGCGAACTTTGCCGTGCGGTGAAGAAAATCAAAAATATACGCAGGATCTAGGGCCTCTTTACTCTTGAAGAAGACTATACGTAGTATATCCTTCATAGGTATAACTGAATAATTCGCTTAAAGCATTTTTAACAATGAAAATTTAATTAAAGGGTTCTCTAGAATATAGTGTTATTGTCTTATGCGTATTTTTAAGTGAAAATTGCATATTTTGCAAACTTTAAAGAGAAAAGGCGTTTAATTTTTTAAGACAGCCTCTTTATAATCGACGGACGACCATTCATGCGTCGACTATACTTTTGAATTCAACTATACATACTTGGAAAACCATTATGTTCTATGTAAGAAGCATAAAAAATGTCAAAACAAACTCACATTGAATTAAGATTCTTCAAAGAAGCAAAGGCTTTGTCTGATACTATCTCAATATCATTGCCATTTAAATCACTAAAATACAGTAATACTCTCCTTTCAGAACTTTAACCTACATTGATCTGGTCTCGGCTGGAATATGTCGGGGTACTGTAGCCAGGCCCCTTCTAGAACAGTCTATTCGGTTAGATGTGCAGGTACATTCAGAAGGACAGGCGAAATAGACTTCTGATTTTAGGATCAGAATTAACAAAAAAGTAAAGAACATCGGAACATTGCACAGAAACTGAAATTTATATTTGTAAAAAACTAGTCTATAGCAAGAGCCTATGTTTCTAGCGCGGTATCATGAGCGGTGCGCAGTGCTATAAAAAATGAATGTACCTTTGGAGAAAACGCATCACGTCGACCGATTTTACATTCTTTTTTTTAACACTGCATCCCGCTCGTCATACCGCGCTGGAAACCTAGGTCTTGAAATAGACTATATGTTTCTAGCGCGGTATCTGGAGTGGAGCGGTGTTAAATAAAAATTGAAAGAAACCGATGGATGGGAGTCTTTCCTTCAAAATTACATTAATTTCTTATAACACCGCCTCTATCCGGGATAACGAGCTAGAAACATAATTCTTGCTATAATACTAATCCTATTTTAAATAAGTGAATAGAAACTGTTACACTGAGTCACAGAAAAGTAAAAAGCAAACAATTGGCAAAAGTTATTTCGTTCCTTTTTCTATAATACCATTCTTATTAAAAGTATAAAAAGTGTAAGAAATATATAGTCCCTGCCAAGAGTAATGATGGAGTGTTTCTTACGTATTTTTTGGAGAATATTGACTAAAGTTATGTTTTTCGAAGATTTTCCTAGTCATTTTTAACGAGATTATTTTCCTACACTCCATCATTACTTTCGGCTCTCACTATAGTCTACTTCATAACCTAGACTACATTGCGTCGGTCTTATTCGTTGCGCGGAGTTGCAAACTGTTACATTCAAAAAGGTTCTGATTTGCACAATTTTATTTTTATCGAAAGCAGAAAATTTTTACACCGCGAATCCAGCAAAGCCGGCGCGATGCAGTTTAGGTTTTGAAATAGACTATAACATGAGTTTATACCAAATTGTTGAAAAAGTCGCCTGGACAAACGATTTTTCTAAAGGACTGTTTTAAGATTCTCGATTACTGGCTTTGTTACAGGTGTATTTTGAGTGAAATGTGGGTGGCGGTGTTAAAAAAGAGCGGTAAAAAGAGGCGCCGGCTAGTTTAATTTATAGTATGTGCGGGCCATATGGGATGAATAGACCCGTTGTGTAGAAGAAGACGTGTATGATCAAAAAGAAAAAGGAATAAAAACAGTAAATGGAAATATTCAAAGGGAAATTGCAGTTGAAGAAGTTACTATGTAAGTGCGGATGTTATGGAAGCTGTCGAATGTTAGGAAATGACAACTCCACAGCAAAACCCAAAGGGTGCGGAGGATTCTGTCTTCGGGGGGATTAGAACCATCCACCTCTACCTTATGAGGCGAAATTTTCAGCGGCTATGGAAAGTTACAGTTTGTATCATGAGCCGGATTCCAAGAGCAGTAACCTTGGTAGAGGCGGTGTTATGTAAAAAAGAATACAAAACACCGCCTAAATTCAGTATACCGCGCTAGAATCCTAGCTCTTGATACTTACTATAGTCTTTCTCAAGACCTAGGTTTCCAGCGCGGTATCACGGGATGCAGTGTTAAAAAAAAGAATGTAAAATCGGTCGACGTGGTGCGTTTTCTCCAAAAGTACATTCATTTTTTATGACACTGCACCCCGCTCGTGATACAGCGCTGGAAATCTAGTTCTTGCTACAGACTATACAACATAATTCGGATTAACACAAACAACTAACTGTGAATATGTTTATTATTATATAAATAATATTGTTTTAAATTTGCTAAATTGCTAGTTTAAAGTTCATTGTTGTTGCTAGACATTGTGGGACCATTTATAGCAATAAAAACGTAGTCCTTTAATAGACAAGGATGTTAGAAAGATAAGAAAGTATTATAGAAAGATGAAAGGAGCCGAATATGGAAGAATATGGAGAAAACAGGAGGAATAAGAAGATGCAACATTAGAAAAGGACGTTGTTAAGAAACTCAGTTTAACAAACATCTAAACGATTAGGGCCAGGTCGGCCTTGTGGCCGTACTATAGAAACGCCTAAGTCTGTGCCCGAGCAGTTGAGAATTGTTGACCGGGTCATTTGAAAGAACAAAGTTAAGCTAAAGATAACTATTAGGCCGACCTAGGGCGATACCGGATATTTGGGAAGACCAGGAGAAGGTTAGATCAGACCATCCAACCTGGGACCGGGCCCGCCCGGACCTAAGGCCTGACCCGGCCGACCCGCTGGAGGGCCTGGGGTAGACCGAGATCTAGGAAAGTGTTCTTCTTCAAGAAGGATTAAATATATCTCTAAAGCCAGTATCTACAAGATAAAGTTCTAATTAAGTTAATTCTATACTATAAATCCTAATGTTTAAGGAGGTGTTAACACCAGCTGGTTGTCTATATCGATTATTCTTTTGTTAATTGTGAGACTAAATGAATAGAGAAGTAAAGAGATGACAAAGACAAAGTAAATAGAGAATATAACAAGATATCATAAAACTAACAGCAAAGTTACCAACATACATGACTGACAAAAGTCCGGCCGGGCCGCTTTCCAAAATTTTCCAGCCTAGTCGACTTTGGAGATTTGCGGCCGGGCCGTCCCGCTAACTTCTCACCCATGGGATTTGTGAAACTTAAATATAACTAGAGTTATTTGAATCTTTAGTTATAGGTGTTATTTCTTTTTAAAGGGATATCTTTGAAGAATAAATATAGTTTGTGACAAGAGCTAGCGCAATATATTTGAGAGAGGCGGTGTTATATAAAAATGAATAGAAAAGAGGTGAATTAGACCTTTTCTTCGCAAATACATTCATTTTAATCTAAAACTGCCGCTCCCCTCGAATACTACGTTGAAACACCTTTATACAAGACAAAAATGCGTCGGTGAGTCGGGCAGGCCCGGGCTGGCCACCGCATCAAATCGGTGAATTTGTAGCCTTTTCTGCAAAACTCGCTCATGTTTATGTAACACCGCATTTCTTCAGTGTACTGCGGTGGAAACCTATCTCTTGTCACAGACTATATATATTATAGTAGAAATATATGTGAGATTGTTTAATAAACTTTTGCACTGTGACTTTTCCACCAAATGGTGAAAATAGTTACAAAAACCTAAATTTGTTTAAATATACACATTTTCTCAATAACACTTGGCTTTTGACTAACGATTTATAAGTCTTTCGAGTACTAAAATAGACTAATTCACTAATTTTCACCAATTTGCATTCAAAAATGTAAAACAATTAAGAGAAATAAAAGATTTTGAGATAATTTTTCAAACAAAAATTGTAAAATAGCTCTTAAGATCATTCGTACAAAGATTTGGCCGGGCCCATTGTGCTGTTAAAGAGTATAGAGACCGCCGTGTCTTCTGCGTATTTTTATGAGAAAATGCGTATTTGCAAATTTTAACAAGAATAGTGTTTCGAAATAGGCTTTTAAATCTTTCTAATTTGGTTTCTCTAATTTTGAATTGAATTATACCTGTGAATCCAAATTTACAAAGGAAGAACAACATTTCTAATGTTTAAATATATTTATCAATAAAGTGTTGGTTTTTAATATTATGTAACATGCTTTCATGTGTTTGTTTGATTAGAATATGACTAATATTACAATAAAAAGACAATATTTACATTTATGTTCTGATAGCGAGTGACGTCATATAAATGGAGGTCTTGCTCTTCTAAAGGGCGGAAATCAGACATCTCAACGTGGTTGGCCGGGCCGGAGTAGTGACAAAGTTCAGCAGCAGGCAGGCTCCTGACCTATGAAACAAGAAAATAGGCTGAAATCAATGCAAAATGAAGCCAGCTCAATATATTAGCACCCAGATATGGAAATCGGGACTATTCCGGACGGAACCGTGCTCTGCTTGACAGGTCTGGTGGAAATGTGTACTTTACCGAACCCCGTAGATTTTGTTTTGTTAAAAAGGGTGATTCATTCGGACTATACTGCGCGGGTCCTATAGTTGCATTCACGAACACTATGAGCTGGTCATTTCATAACCTTTTAGGCAGTCTAGGGAAAGGCAGGTGCCCCATGGTGCGAAGGGTTATAATTTATTCAAACAAGGAAAGAACAACGAGATCAATGCCATAACACAAAATCTTGTTTTTAAAGAAGAAATAAAA
>JAQGAV010003322.1:0-12731 GCA_034691345.1 Phasmarhabditis papillosa | reverse complement strand
AGCCTTCTGCAGCTACGGGGAGTCGAACCCACAGCCTCAGATCCTCTCGGATTCAGAGACCGCTGCTCTAACCACTAATTTCTCTGTGTAATTTTATTTATATATCCAGTAACACTAGCTCACTTACTTTAAGTTGTATTTTTTTCCTAAGAGTCACCGAATCCTTGACTATTTTGGCTTTCACTTGATTTTGAATATGAATCATATGTGAAAACGAGTTATTTCGCAGAAACTACATTTCAAAATAGAAAAATTTCTGAAAAACAAACCAACGGGTTTAAATGAGTGAAATTGTTCTAGATCAAGGGGATATTTCTAAGAGAGTTATTTAGATTCTCGGAAGTTACCTATTTTTTACTCTCAAGTATCTGTAATTAGTTATTTGTATTTAGAAAACTTGGCGTTATGAGTGAGCCGGATGATGGACCAATGTCCAACTTGGGCAGCTCCGTCCCCGTGCCCCCACTTGATGCATCAGTGCCTAGAATATCAATCGATGCTCCCGATGCAGCAAAGGTAGGATAACTCTCGGTTATAACATTTACTTTCCAAAATAGAAAACAATCTGTCCCCTGGGAATCGCAGAGATCGCCCATGTAGTTAATTCAAATTTCCGCTCCTTTTTTGACGGATATAGTGCCAACAATCACGTACGAGAGTCGATTCACTTGTTCGCTTAAAAATTCTAAAAAGGGTCGTGTATTTTCATAATTTATTAACAATTACCATGGGAAGAACGCAATTTCAACACGAGGGCTGCCCAAAACAGAATGAGTAATGCGGACTGCGAAGGAGTTCGAAAAGTTAACAAGCACACATGATATCACCGAAACTACTCAATTCAAAGGAAACACGCAAAAATGACATGACACAAATAAATATATTCTACAGCATTGGTTTTAGGATATGAGGGATATCTAGTTATTAAATAGATTTATCTTCAGAGATCAATGAGGGTATCAGATGCTTCTGCCGCGTTAATAGAAGAATCTATGCGACTTCTTGATATGAAGTCCTCTGCAGCTGCTACCCTGCGTTTACCATCGCCACCACCAATTGTGAGAAGTTCATCTGGAAGTTCAGATATAGGAGAAAGCTTACTGGAATCAAGGTAGTTTCAATAGAAGTCTATTTATTAAGACTCTCTGTATGGCATATTAATCAGAACTTATTCGAAAAGTATTATCTCTATTGTTTGTTTGGAAATACTTGTACTTGTATGCGTTCGGAAAATAAGTATAACGGGCTCCATTTATTTATTCATTATTAAAACACGTTTTTGTGATTCCGGAAGCCCGTTGAATACTCATTCGTTAACATATGTAGCAAACAATTTGGTGAACTTTACAGCACCAAAAGAAACGCATGCTGGCACACAGCCGCGGTTTGTAATATAAATAATACTGCTGGAGCAAGATTCAATTTAGAAAGAAAAGTTTGCCACCTAAACAAAATAACAATCTCGATAAGAAACCCTTCAATTACCTACCAAGCATTAAGGTTCCACAAGTCTTTTACAAATTCTGCGGGTTCAAATTGCAAGTTGCCTGTCTTCCCTGTCAGATATCATATTAGATTTCACTATTTTCTATTTTACGCATGGGAGAAATGTTACACTAAGAGTGCAAGAAATAATGTTAGATAACTAAACTAAAATATTCTAGCAATAATAGGGTTGGCTTTTCATAAATAAACGCTGCTTGAAACGCTTTCTTAGCGTCTATTTGTATAATTTACCATAATCTGTGATATCATCCGTCATCTGAATTTACGTTAGTTCCGAGAGATCACTATTGATTATTGTCCTGCGCTTACAAAATAGTGGGTGGGGGATCTTTTCGGTGCTCTTCTACGCACCGGAAGCATGCGAAAAGACCCGAGATAGGGCTGCGCGCACTTGATGTTGGTAAATATAGGACCCCGTCAAGTGTACGCCGACTGTCCGTTTCCAGGAATAATATACGCAAGACAAAATGTGCCGAAGGTGCGGAAAGATTAGAACAAATTACAAAGATTTAAACCGATTTATCTTATAAAACCAGAATAAACATGAACATACTAATATGAAGCACTTTAATGTACTTTATATAAATATAAGACCGTAAATTACAGAATTTCAGTTAACTAGTACCCTCTACATATTTACAAGATTTGCTCAGGTTAAAGACATTTTGGCATGTCTCATTGCGTGCAAACTATGTTCATTGATAGTAAGGACTATTCAATGTCATGTTTGGGATTTGTAAAACGTTAGACTCTAATAATAGGTGGTCGTTAAAAAGATGGTAGTGATAAAATGTAAGCCCTAAGTTACATTTGGGAAAGGTAAATAGCCAGTCGAGTAATCAAACATATTAGCTAATCAGCCAACAATATAATTTAGTTTATTGTTTATATTATAGGGTTAATATGATGCCAAAAAGAACTCCTAAATTTAAACGGATAGATTTCGATGATAGACTGGAAGAAATGTGTGAAGGAAGTCGACCAGCATGGAAGACACTACAACAGAACGTAACAGACTCTTACTCAAAGGTAAGTAATATTAAACAAAAACACAGGTTTTCTTAAAATTCACTCAAATATCGTTTGATTAATATAATCAGAATACATGAACATCATATATGCTAATATACAAAAAAACAAAGAGTTTATAAATACCAATCTACTGGTTTCAATTTGGCGAAGTTTGGGAATACATTTAATATTGAAATATCAAATAAAGTTTCCATTCTTTGTTTTTCAGGCTAAGAGAAGTGTAGAAAGGAGTAAAGAAGAACAGGATTTTATGGAACAAACTCTAAATAGACCAAGAAGGTCAAGAGCGGAAAGCCCGTTTAATCAGTTGGACAGGTCTACTGGATTTGTACCTAGTATTAGGTTCGTATTAAAACGACTACACAATTTACCCATTTTTCTCGAAAGGCGATATTAGTAATATATTTTTTGTTGCTGCAGATAACGGCGTAATGGTTTCCCCAAAAAATGTAAGTTCCTCATTACATCGTTCGCTTTTAATTTTGCACTTGACGTCTTTGCTGCAATAAAAATCCTAATGAACACGTTCCAGCCGAAGGAATTAGAGTTGAGAGAAGGATAAACAAATAATAATAAATTCCTAAGAGCTTATAAATAATGTTATTTCAGATCGGCTAGTAGTGTTCGTATTCCTTCGCTGGCAGATCGCAGCAGACTTCTTACAACATCTTCTTCTATGAGCAATGTGTTTGCACGTAAGTTTGTACTCTAAAAAAAACTTTTTTTTTACTAAATTTATTTTTTTTGTTTTTTTCCGTTTTAAGATATTAAAATAATATTCTTTCAGGTGGTTCTGGTCCATATGCAGCACCTGCCGTCCACAGTAGTCAAGGAATTGAATCTAGATATGAGAGTATTGCAGCCGATGTGGAGGCAAGGTAGGACAAAATAATTATGAATATCATTGATTTGTTGCTCTTCATCAATAAAAAGGGATATAGCCATTTTCTATTAAAAGCAAATAGTTATAATAAAAATGTAGTTAATCAAATATATTATAATAGGTTATAAACTTAAAATAATGGGAAAGTATAGCTTTACATTTATGTCAGACTGATTATCCTGTACAATTTAGGCTACTTCGTAATCTTCCTCTGCCACAAAGTATGAAGGCCATAACCAGAAGGGAATTCCGTAGAGCACCCGAACCCTCAGCCGGATCTGCCTCAGAACGCGATGACTACGATTTCTCGGTAAGAAAGCAATACCTCAGACAATTATGCTTTATTGCTTTTTTCAGATGTATGCACCAAAGCCTTATTATTCAAGACCAAATCGGGACGATCCCGATTATTTTGACTATGATCTACAACATTCGGTTAATCTGTTTAAGAGACCTGAAGGAAAATACACTCCACGAGGGTAAGTTAACAGGAGAATATATATAAAATCTGTTAATCTAAATAATAATAAATAATAATCTAAAATCTAAATAAAAAAGAATAATAAAATCAGGGCTAAGAGATATATAAAATATGTTTCAGACCACAGGAGTGGGAAACTAAACTGTTAGGCGAAGCTTCCAGCAAAGGATCGGCGCCACTGTCGGGATATATGTTCACCAAGGTGGGCCAAACACAAATTGCATAAAATTAAAGTATAAATATTTGCAATAAGGCGCTGTATAGCATATTACATCTAATTTATTTGGGTTTATCATTTTAGGGAGACTCGGACTGGCGAACAAATGGCAGTTCATATTTGAGCGCCGCTTTAAGAACGCCAAAGTTTTGGGAGCAACGATTTGAAAATCTAGGAAAGGAAGTAAGAGACAGTAATCCAGTAAGTCTGGATAGCATCAATAGGTTAGTTATAATATATTCATATATTACTCTTAGCAATTAAACAGTACTATTTGGTGACTATTTAAATAATTTCAGAAGAATAAGACAAATTGCAGATGACCAAAGGTAGTTTGCACACAGCAATCCCACAAATCTAAACACTCCTCTTTCAAACAAACTTTTATCTATTCTATCTGAACCCTATACCCAAACCCCACACTAATATTATTGAACTCGAACTTTTTTCAAAAGCAAAGAACCTTTAATAGACGTTCATTTTTATGGGTCTTGTCATCGGATCACAAACTTAATCACCAAAAGAATTCCTATAACGAGCTATTTTTTAGAAACCGTCAAGTCCCGAACCGTTTCTCAGAATATCGTGATCCAGATTTTGAAGATTACGAGGACCCATATACTTCTGACTAAAGCAGTATGACTGAAGTAGAAACAAACAATATCATCCGAGTGTTAAGCAGTGCTGTAAAGCCTGTCTTTGTAATAACGTGCACCCGCAATTGTGTCATTAATTATAATATGGTTTTATAGAACTTTATTTTTATAAAGAGTATCAAATATTTGGTGCCTAATCGCTAAACTAATAACAGAATTATATAACAAGCTCAATTGAATGCTCCTTCGCAATAATCAAATATTTCCATAAATTCTTTCTAAAAGGGAGCCTCCTCCTTCCGCTTTTATCAAACAAGGTTACTTAATATAACGGTGATTTCTTTCTCAAAAAAGTTTTGTTTGAACTTTTTATAATAATTGTTTTTATTGTTGTATAAGTTTGTAAGCATTTTTAACTGCCCAACAATTCACTTTTCTTACTATATAACCTGAATATAACCATTAGATATTGCTATTTTAAGCTATGTGATAATATTGTATACACTTTTTTCTTCTCTGGCTTATTTTAGTTTGGTAGTGTATTTTATCCAACAATCGTAGATTATTCAATAATAATCAATTAGAAGTCTGTAAGTTCTCGTGTAGACTTTAACCTAAGAGATGCAAACTAGTTTGTAAAAACAAATTAATCATTTCTAAAGTCAAATTTGTCGGACAACATATCAATTGTTCCTGTATGTGTATAGTTAATAAAATTAATGAAAGAACTTTTTTAAATTTATTCGTACACAATTATTTTATAGAGGTTTATATTGAATGTTTAAGGTTAAATTCCATTTTGACTAAATGATTAAGTATTAGAATTAGTTGTTGAATTCAAAAAAAGGTATATTTCAGAGTTGGGCGTTTGAGTTCGTTTCACTTAAGCCTGAGCTGCGGTTAACTGCCACCAAACGGGCTTTGGCAAATTCGGATTGCGACCTTCGGGCCGAGATTTAACTAAATCTTGTATATGCACATGTTTATAATATAATATCTATCCGTATTCAGCAATTCATATAGATGATACAATTTGCACATTAATGGTATCATATTAATAAATGAAAGCCACATTCTATGAAAACTTGACTATATTCTACACTACATGTAAACTATTAAAAAAACAACTAAAATCTGAATCCACTTTTTTCTTCTTAATATGTTTAAAACAATTACATATTTCTGTTCGTTTAAAATGTGTGAAGCCAGAAAATGGAGAAATTCTATACTAATGAAAATTTAACAAAGATAAACTCCGAGTGAAAATGAGCCAACAAAATAATTCTAGCTTTTGTGTTTGTAAAATATGGTCGTTGAGAGGAAAATGTACTTTAACAAATTGAAGATTTGTCTGAAAGATAGTTCTTTCTTAGCGGCTCGTGCCAGCCATTTTAAAATTACTATAAACAAACAATTTTTGAATGTTTATTAAAGTTCACTTCTGAATGGGTGGTCCTCGAAAAATGAAAGTGGTTGCCCGCAAACATGGCTTTTAAATTATTCCTTGCCACTACTTGCAATTATAACTCTATTCATAATCTTTTTTATTTGATAAAAAATTGTATTTTCCTGTTTTTTAAAGAGAAAACGTTCAAATTGATTCTTCATTACTACAATTTTATATCCCGAACCACAAAGCAATATTACAAGTCTTTTTGATAAACAAAATGAATACGCATAAAAAAGTATAGTTTTAAACATATTTTGTGATTTTTGTAGGATTTTGACATTCCCTGTACATCAAAGTTTATTGATTTATACATGAGATTATTATAAAAAAAGGTAATTGATAATGCGTACGGCATCATCATAGTGATGAACATAATCAAACAGAGCTATTGTTTCTTGCAAAGAATCTAGTATATTTAGCACAATGCAAATTCGGGAGCATTGTTGACAAAAACTCGTAAAATTCGCGTCTCCTAATCTGATGTTTTCCGAAAAACAAGCAACGCCAAATCACGTTTCAGCATTTGAGACGTATGTATTTAAGGTTTTTTCTTTACTTTTCATTGTCTTAAAATATGTGATGTTATGTAGGAATGGATATTTCAGGTTAATCCTATTAAATGCAACTGACTCAAATAGCTTTTACTTTTTCTTTTTTCTAAATATTGTGGATTTTCCTGTTAAGCTTTCTGTTCTAACAGTACTTATCTTATACAAATTGTCGAGAATGTTAATCTCAAGTGGCGAGCACCGCCGCCATTATAACGAAGTAAGCAATGGCATAACTGTGAAAATAAAAGACTTGACTAAAGTTTTTAAAAACTAATTTTGCTGATACAATTTTATACTGATACAACAAACTAGAATTAAAATGAATTTTGGTAACAAAGCACCGTATCCTTTTATAGTAAATGTGTAGTTTAAACCACATTTAACAGGCTCGTACATTCTTTGAAAGTGTTTTTTCAATAGCTTTTCTGTTTTCTTTTTCTTTTTTTCAGCCTATTAGCTATATGATCGAAATACTGTTTTCAAATCTCATGCATCTACCGTACTTCGGTTCTTATAAATATTATCCTAGTAGCTAAACTCTGACTCCACCAAAGTTAGGTTATGTCGGTCTCGCATTAAGTGTAATATTCGTGTAACCGTTGACTGCAACAGCTACTCGACCACTCGACAGTTTTGCTCTCGTTAGCGAGTAGAGTTGCCTCATTGCTCCATTGTTCTGTGCAAATAAATCCGCGCTGCCCTCCACTCTGGCTCTGAGAGCGTCCTTTTTCTTATCTTCCTAGTCTTCTTCATCGGTTGTGGTTCACAGTGTATGAGTCGCAGGTGGGATGGACCCCCCATCTTCGCAATTACAGCTCCCACAGTCACACAACTTATAACACATCCTCAAAGCTCTGCGCAACATTGTCACTAACAATTGCGCACTTGCGCAATTTCGAAACTAATGGCTGCGATGTCGTTATGGGCTGAAGTCTTAGTCTAAGTTGCGTAACCTCGATTGTTTTTGAATTTTACTAAATTCTTATAATCCTTCTTACTTCTAGATATAATCTATGCATTCAAATATTATTCGAGTTTTCTTCACAAAGAAAGAGTTGTTAACTTTATAGATGTACAAACTTCTGTAGAACTGGCTAATCTGACTTTGCTTCTTTTTTTTTTGTTTTATCTACTTTCGAATCTATCTCGGACCTTTTCCAGAATGAGATTCTCCTTGGTGTTTTTGTTGCCGCTGGCCATGGCTGCCATCTGCCCCATGGACAATCACCAGGTTAGACCACACTACCTATATTGTCAATTGCATGTAAAATCAGTCGTTTTCCGTTTTTACAATGGATAATTTATTGATATTCTGATTATTAATGTGCTATTTCAAACGGTTCAAACATCAGAATTTATTCCAAACTTTAGGCTCCTCGACAAGCAGAATGTAGTTTAGACTTGTATAGTTCTAGCTTAAAACTGTATTTGTAGGTGTGTAACGGAGGCCACGAAGAGCACAAATGCGTGTGTCAAGTGTCACAAAAGGATGTAAGTTTGTTGTCTTTTGAACCTATTACAAAGTCTAAAACAGCAATTATAACGAAATTCGAGCAGAAGAGCAAACATACACAGAGACATGACGCGAAGAGGAAAAAAGAAGCTCATACATAGTTCACCAGAAGCCGCGTTTCTGAGAAAATAGGTAGCGTTTGTAAGTAAACTCATGAAAACAATATGCATCCGAGTAAAATACATAATCTATTCTTCCAGGAAAACTCAGCCCCAGAACAATCTTGCAACAATTTGATTCAATATGATGCTGAGAACAACACATTCCCTGTTATTTCCATCGACTTTAACCTGGATGATTCAGTTGATGGACTCGATGATTGGCCAGAAGAATCTTTCAGAGAAGCAATTGCCAACTCATTGAGAATAGACGAAGTACGTATGCGAGAAAACCCACCCTGAAATCTAAAATGTGATTTCTGATGCTTTCAAGAATAGAACTTCATACTTTAGTGGAAACGAAAAAACATTTTATTTAAACATAATTAACTTACAGGATGACATTCTCATCCTTCGTGCTGGATGTCAAGGAACAGCAGACAAGCTTACTGTTCAATTTGCAATCTTAAAGAAGGTATTCTATTTACAATTCAAAGGAATAAATTTTGGTTCATGTAACTATCAAACTAGTTTTTCTAAATTGTGTTCTTATTTTATTCTTACATGATAGTTCTTTGAAACGTGAAATTTTCAGTTAATTTCATGTCTATTAATAGTATTTTCATAAGTTCAGGGTTCTCCACAACCCCACAGCAACCACAACGAGACCAGTACCGAGAACGAAGATGAGGGTAGCGAAGAAGAGCCACCCAAGAATAAAAGTAAGAAGGACGAAGACGAAGATGATGATGAAGACGATGAGGATGACACATCTGACCTCCCATACAGCGAAGATGATTTCGCATCTGCCGAGGGCGTTGCAAATAGACTAAAGGGCTTTGGACATCTTAACCAGATTGCCAAACTCGACGTTGACAGCATCGAATTCGTAAGTTTCAGCAAGTATAAAATGGAGAATTTGTAAATTAGCATTGAGTAAAAATAATTCCAATCTTCAAAAGTTGTCGATTACAGTTTCTAACTATTGTGAAAAACTCCAAAGCAGTTGTTCTACAACTCCAAAGCAGTTGTTCTAAACTTTACAATTGTTCTACAAACGATTTTATTGTTTTCGAATGATAATAAAACATTAGATGAAAATGGTAGTTAAAGCTTTGTAGATGTTCTCTTTTCCAGACCGAGGACCTCATCGATATCGAATTCGAGCCTGATAACATGACCCTAATTGTACAGGGTATTTTCACCGCAGCAGCCTTCGGTCTAATGTTTGCACTCGGTATTTATTACGCCTGTCGTAACCGTGGCTACTCCGATGACCTGCAGAAGGCCTAAGCTCTCTCTCAATTTAATATCTCAGTTTAGATTTTGTTTTACTATGTCTCCCTAGTCATTTTTACAATATATTTGTTTAAACGATCGAAGAATTTATTGTGCCAAATGCATATTACTGTGAAAGTAACGGTTGTACTTCTGTTTATTGTGTTTCTTTTTGATCTATACGTGCGTTGTCATTTGATGAAGATACATGTTCTTACTCTGGCAAAAAAGATATTTTGAAAATATATTGGTAACTAATTCCACAATAGTAAAAAACAAAGAGTAATATAGTCGACAGACAAGCTGCTTGAAATTAAAGGACTATAGTTCTGCAAATGTTGCGCTGGATTGCTACGTATTCCGGATTTGAGTCTATTTTCTTTGAATATGCGCTCCTTTGCAATAAACATGTTATACTCCTGGTAGTTTGCCCGTATGCTCCTGCAAACGATCGCCTTACTCATCAACGATATGAAAAGTATTACTGGTGGATGAATGTTTAGAATACACAATTTCCAATATAAAGTTTCGTTACTTAGTTGATATATATTGTAATAACTTGATCAGTTTTCTAGTAACTTCGGAGTTCCATGAAAAAATATAATGTTTTCTTGCTGTTCGCATCATTCTGACCTTTCCGACCGAATACGTATCAAAATGAAAGTCCAGGTAAACAGTTAAGAACACTTGTAATAAGATAATTAAATAATATTGTGACTGTTTAAATAATATGCATTAACCTTACCGGTCTGCTAGAACCTATTACCAACTACTAATATTATTGCACTTTAATTGTCGATATGAAAAGCAAACAAAGTTAGTCTGGTTCATTCATAACAGACTAAAAAGTTCAAAGTCAAAAACATACATGGCGATAGTTTGGAAACACAAAACAAGATTGGAATATTTAGGACGAAAAAAGTTTTCAAGCATAACCGTTGGATAGTTTAAATTTTTCAGTAGGAAATCCTAACTTTTGTTACTTACATTGTATTATTCACGACAATGATTTGTAATAGTATCCTTTAATTAAACACCTGTATATGTATTCTATTTATTAACAAATAATTTGTTTAAATACAATAGTCCCTCTTTGATAAACTGAGTGTTTTTCATTGCCACAAAGTTTAGCTTTTCATACTCTCGGTGAGGGTTGCCATGGACACCCGACATAACTGACATTCTACAAAATTTACTTTAGAAAGAAATTAAATTAAATTTTATAGTGAAAAACTATGTAGGTGGCTTGTTAGACCTTCCAGCTCGTTTTAGCCTTGTAAGGCTTACGTCATAATATGAATAACTAAACAGGGCGGCAAGGACTTGACAAGAGCAATGCATCACTTGAAGTTACTGCGAACTCCTTAGGAGACGCTACATCAGTAACCGTTTCAGATAATATATACAAGTAATCAGATACAAGAATAAACGAGGTTTGCACATATAAATAAGAAATTGTTGATTAGCAGAAGACTAGGTTTAGATAAACTAAAATTTGCATGTAACTACCAGTAGAAACAAATTCTGGAATCTTATTTGGGGGGTTTGAGATGCTAATAGAGGTGACTAACATATGCTTAACTATCACAGTGCAACTGAACAAACTAACTATTCGGAATGATTGGTTATTAAAGAATGCAAAAAATTATAAATAAACGTTGCGAATATATACTAGTGCAATAGGAATTGCTGCTTTTTACATGAACAAATACAGATATACACTTTAGGATAAGCAAATACTATACATATCCTAGAATAAAAATCAACAGAGTTAGAGGATCCATTTAAAAAGTTCTAATCAGTTCTTTAAAAGTAATTAAAATAACATAGCTTTCTATTTCTGTTAATTTCTTTCACTCAGTCTAAATGAGTTCAATGATGTGTGCTAATCCATGGTTTATGGGCTTAGAAGGGAAAAAAACGGCAACCAGACTGGCAGTAATTAATAAAAGTTAAAGCAAAAATAAGAAAGAATTATATTAACAATAGCTTAAGCAGAAGAAACAGGGAATAACCGACCGATGTGAGGACACAGTAAGTAACGAGAGACATCACAGCTGCGTAGATGAAGCAATTCTGAAAACACAAACTTTATATATATATATATATATATAACATTACTAATTTCATAGAAAAGTGCTATAGAATCGTTTGAGATGGCACAGGATTGAATTCAAAAGCAAACACTTTATCACTGCAATATTATCGTCAGTAATTCAACAAAATATATTAATGACTCAATTTCATTTAAAGTATTGACTATGCGTTGTACATTTATTTGATTGTTAATTTTTCACAAATATTGTATTTTGTCTTTCATAACATATATATTTTTGTGTTTCCCTTTTTCTGTAGTTACAGTCGAAAAATAAAAACAACATGCGGCGGGCGGTATGATGTCAGAATGAATCTTGCACAATAACAACTAAATATCCTTCTAGCAGAAATTAGATTAACACTTAAATGAATTAAGACTAAACAAAGTTGTATTTTATTTTGCAGACCACTCTAATGTGCTCACTCATCTTCTAGTTTTAAATCTAATTCTCTGGTTTTGACCCCTCTATCCTTATAAAGAGAATGCTGTTGCAATGCAAAGTGGTCTGGACCACCCCATTGTTTACGAAGTGCGGCTATTTTGACGGGCCGAACGCTGCCTTGTATGATCAATACCACCAAAACGAATAATTAACTAATCTAAATAAGCGAGAGCAGATGCGGATTTGTTTTTATATGGAGTACAAACAATATTCTAAACTCTTTTTAGACAGAAAATCTTTATAATATGTATAGTAAATAACAAAAAGAAGACTGCAGTTCGCGGTGTTGTGTAAAATCGCTCGTTCAGTGGCAAAATTAAACTTCCTTTATATGGTTTGACGCGCAATTTTTTGTTTGTTGTCAGAAAAATATTATTGAACTAGTTTTATTTTGTATCATGTCCTGAAAACGACAAATACGCAATCGCGGAAGCCTACGTATACCACCGCGCTCTGCGGTCTTTTGTTTGTTATAGACTATATATATGATTTGACTTTCTTTCAAATGTTGTAAAATTCTCCGACCAAGTTGTTAAGCCTCTTATTTCTAGGCGATTTTTGCAACAACTTTTGAATTGCCTTGTTG
>JAQGAV010003321.1:0-12733 GCA_034691345.1 Phasmarhabditis papillosa | reverse complement strand
GATTAGAACATTCTGTCACACACACACACACACCGGAAAACAAAATGGGACTCTGTTGCCATATTATATGCGTGATTCTAAAACGATCCGTGAAGGACCATAGACCGGGCTAATTTTGAGAACGATTGTATGATCTGTTTTAAAACCTACGAGTGCCGTTTGTAGTTAACGTGCCGCTATAACCGGCTTTATAAGTGAAAAAGCAATTTTGCCAGAGTAACATTTCAATTTT
Organism: Phasmarhabditis papillosa; assembly: GCA_034691345.1. Lineage (NCBI taxonomy): Eukaryota > Metazoa > Nematoda > Chromadorea > Rhabditida > Rhabditidae > Pellioditis > Pellioditis papillosa. The sequence continues at coordinate 12,501 of JAQGAV010003321.1, read as the reverse complement.
TAATGGGAAACCCGTTATCGCGGCACGTTCACTACATATCGCGCTTGCATTCTAGGTTTTGAAACAGACTATATAAATGCTGAGCATAAGAACCTCTTTCGGTATAAACACCTCATCGTTTTCTAGTAATGTTACTGTTGTCTTTCAACTTTGCAGGATTTTCATGGTAAAAATTTCCAAAAGTTAATGACAACTCTACAATTTCATGAACATCGGGTAAATGTTATAAATTCTTCAAAAGTTCATCCATTATTTCGACCTACCTGCGTAAATTGAATACTATTGTTCCTACATTCACTCCGATTATTACATTTTCCTGTTAACATAAACCAATTTTGTCTACTGTTCAATTAATTTTTAGAACGCATGTAAACTATAACGGAAATTAAACAACCTCAGTATTCAAGCTTTGGGGTGTCTCCATCAATTTTCATTTTTCCTAAATGGGGTTTCCTCCGGTCGGTTGGCGTCAATACTCGACAGCGGCCAGCCATACCAATGTCTACACTCATTTAGGTTGTTGCAGGCTGTTGTACAACATTACTGGAAATCTTTGAAACAAACATGTGTGTTGTATTAATTTTTGGTAATTCTGGTGTGTTTGAGCCGTTTTCTGACATTGTTTCCTACCTTATATATTCTGAAGAGCTTGTTAATGGCAGATTCTGACGTTGAAGTGTTTTCATTGATGTTCCACATTTGTTTTTTACACCCGCCAGATCTTCAGCGGCATTCTTAATTAATAAAATGTATAGAAGATCTGTTCAAAATATTTGAGGTGTTTTTTGTTTCTTTTCTACTTATCCAAGACATAGTTCGTCTAAAACAAACACGAGATTTGTTTTTCAGATTTAAAGAATTGCTTATTTTATAGTGAGTCTGATATTTTTAGACGAATTTAGTCTTAACCCTATTATTTGACAGCTGATCAATGATCTACCAATTCTCAAAACAGTTTCCTAACCAAAAACCATTCATTTTACAGTAGTAGTTTTTTTCAGATTGTTATTCACTGTGGTAACGCTTTTGTGACTAATGCAGTTCGCGTGTAAAGAATGTTTGTCATTTCTTTGTAGCAAATTTGCACCCTTATCTCACTTTTCTCAAGAACCTTTAGTAAATATATGTTCATTGAACAATGTATCCCATTCTAGATTCTTAATAACTGTTGCTATTCTACTTTTTCTTAAGCTTAGATTTTTACGAAACTGAAATCAGATAATAAAAAAGGTTATTCATTCCAGAAGTTTTTTCTGAAGACTACATATTTATATTTATACTTTGTGTCCGAACTCTCTAGTTTTGAATATCTGGCCTCGTAACCGTAAAATCGAGCATTTCACTTCCAAACTGCATTCTCTGTATAATCGTATGCGTTTTTGTTTATTTTGAGGGGCGCTGGACGCGGGCCTAGGATTAGTGTTGAAAGCGAAACTGACACGACTAATCGGTTTGTGTGTTTTTCGATTTTTTTTCGTCTTGGTTAGCCTAAGATTATAGTAGGGTCATCATTTTCAATGTCTACAGACTTTGTTCTACACGCTGACTCAACGATTTCATAAGTTATTGACCTTACAACATAATTTTGCAGAGAGAAAGTAATTTTCTTGCTGTCTGAAGTTTCAATTAGATGAGTAAAAACATTGTTACAGGTAATATAGAAGATTCGTAATCATTATAAAATGCACACAAACGTTTTGTTTACAAAATACTGTCAGCATTCAACTTTATTTGAGTACTTTATTTCCTTGAAAACCGTTTCAGCCGGCTTAGGAAGTGAAAGCATTTTGCGCGAAATTACCCCATCACCGAACGAATTTAGAGCTCAAGTGTGACAGCATTAATTGAATTCGATGCAAATTCTTGTGAATATACGATTGCGTCATGTCATTTTGAGACAAATAATAGTAAAGTTAATACACAACTAAAAACACAAAAATGTAAAACCTAAAATATTGCATTTATTTATTTTGTGGATTTCTTGTACCTGGTTCGTGAAGTTATATATAGTAAACCAGAGTTCACAATATGCTTAATAACGTTTACAATTTTGAAATAGATCAAAAAAACGGCATTGTTTTATATATTTTGCACTTGTCTGGTTCTCAATGTTCATAGTTTATTTATACATGGCTGGCATGAGCCCTACTTCATAACACTTAAATGACGCATTGCTATTATCCACTGGCGTATTGTTCGCCTCACTTAGGTTAAGTGTTCAGACATAATGCTCAGAATTGCTCACAATTTAAAGATATTCCTTACATTTCATGTTTAATTGATTTTTTGGGTACTTTGTTCTTCGATGTAGTCGGTTGCATTCCCTAGGTTTCCATGGCCTGAATTCAAGCGGTCTTAGATTACTTTTATACTTTTACTTTTAAACTTTTAAAATTTAAAAAATACTTTTAAACTTTTAAAAAAAGCTCCCACTTTACCTATTTTCCATTCATTTTATATAGCTCCGCTGCTAATTAAGATACTGCGCTTGAGACATACATTTTTTAATAATAATATTTTTATTTTTTTTATTTTTTATTTTATTTTTTAATATCAACTAATTTTATATAAAATGAGTTTCGTTTTAACGAACTATCCATAACTTCTCATGTTAAGTTTCTATTCCTAAGACCAACGTTGGAAAGCCCATTTCAAAGTTCAAATCTTTACAATCAGAAACATATCTGCTTTTTCTTAAAAAATAGAAGTTTTCCCCATTAAATATAGACAAGAAATATAATTTCAGCGAGATTTCAGCATAAACTGAACAATATCATGACAAGTCAATTAAAAAACATTCATAAGCCGCTTGCGCTGTGATCGATTTTGCATTGCTCCAAATGGAAAAAGAACGTTGGTGGGCGCAAACGTGGTGTTGCCTGCAGCAGCTGATAGTTATGAAACGAATCCGGAAATATATTTTGTCTATATCAAATATACGTTAATTTCTTTCTTTCTTTCTTTTCTTGAATTTTTGCAAATTTCTGATCCGCCGCCTCCGCTCCCCCAGGTGATGTGAAATGGAGTCCTGGCTCCCTATGGTCCCTTCGTCTTACTTCATCCTCTAAATATCTGTGATCTCGTGTTTCGTAAAATATGAATATTCTATTTTTTTATATCAAATATACTCATTTATCTTGGTTACAAATAGTTATCATCCACATCGAGAAATGCAAACTGTAAACAAAGTGCTTTTTTAACTAAAAACGTTTAGTTTTCAACATCATATATCCAGTTTTTTTCGTAGAGAACGAAACCACTAATATTAATTTTTCACTTTGTTGGTTTGGTTTGAAAAATTTCCATCATTTTCCTTACGAATCAGTTCCATTACCTCCAAACATATTACCTAATACGTAGAAGGCGACATTTTATCACCTGACTCCTTTATCGGTGTGTTTACCACTTGCAGTTTTAGTTTTTAGTTTTGTTTTTACTTTTTCTCTAAATATAACAATACTCTTGTTGTACATGTAGTTAGTAGAGTATGAGAAATTGTTCTTTTTTCAACCATTAAGAATCGAAAATAGCACTATGTGTTTTTAATATCGAAAGGTTGGTTTGGTTATAATATTATTTAGATATATATTATAGTTCTATTCAATAATAATAATAATGGAGTGCTAAAAAAGAATCTCGTTGAAAATGGCTCTGAAAGTATTTGAAAACCGAAAATATACGTAAAATTTCCTTAAAATACGCAAATAGCACTCCATTATTTCTTTTGAATCAGACTATAATAAATATTTAGTAGGGCCGTACGTTCACCACATTTTATATTAAAACCTTTTGAAATAAGTTAGCGCTCAATTTGCGTAAAACTAATTAAATATTGAAATGTCACGCATTAAAGTTACTCAATGTTTTGCCCAACGTGTTATTCAGTTTACAGTAAGGATAACTTTAGTAACATAGACTGTGTACCCACAAACACTTCTACTTTACTGCCTCTTTTACAATTCCATACCGTCTTTCACATTGCTTTCCAAAAGTAAATACTAAACGTCGCGCATTGGAATATAGACACCATTTGCTAGGAATTGGGGTGAATCATCATTTTATTTCACTTTGAAGCTAATCCTTATTGCTAACCTACCAAAAATGGTTAATTTCATCCTTTTTTGAACTCATTTAGTAAGTTTGAAAGTTTCGGAACGCGTTATTGCTTTAGAACTATTTTTTAATATGAAATGTACTCCAATCAGACAGTTAACTTTTGAAATTTATTTCATTATATAAAAGAAGTTACCTTCAAAAACCATGCTTTGTAATTTTACTGCAAAAGTTTATTGTCACCATTGTTCCAACAATTATTCCCGTCAATATTGTATTAATCAACACATTGCGCAAAGGATATTGAATTACGGCGTATACATACCCTAAGGGCTCTAACTACTTGGTTGCTGATTGGAAAGCTGACTAGGGCTTTTTCTGCAAGTTTTCAAAAAACCTATTATATATTTGCTTTATAGTTATAGTCCGCGGACTAATCGCTTGTAGCTAAAGGTCTAAAATTTTGAATTAGAGCACATATTTGCTGTAATTGCTCTAATAAGATCTAATAAATTTGCAGTTAGTACCGTAACCATTTGCAAGTGATTAGTCCACGGACTGTATTAAGCTATCCAGAAAGCGTTGCAGGACAGTTTGCAAGATGCTTTTATAACTTCCTTAGTATAAACCTACATATCGTTTTTTGTTGATAAATCTTAGAGTTTGTTCATAAATCAATTCAAAAACGTAATCTGATGTTCAGAAAGAAACCATTCTTACTTTTGAGGCACTATTCATTGTCAAGTGTTTTGCACTCGAATAGTCTATTTTGAATATCCGGATGCGTTTTCCCTATTGAATTACAAACCAAACACTGACCATTGAAAAGCATGCAGACCGTCGAAAATCAGTTTCTGTAACGGAAACCTAATGTTTCAAAGAATTTTCGACTACTTAATGAGAACAACTTTAATAAATCTGTGTTATTTTTGGAAAATCACTTTTAACTCAATTATAGCCTTTAAAATTATGTTTTCAAACCTAGACTGCAAGGGCCGTTTGTAGTTAACGCTCCGCTATAACCGGCTTTATAAGGGAAATAGCAATTGTGCCCGAGTAAAATTGCACCTTTGAAGGGTAAGCCCGTAATTGCTGGACGTTTACTACAAAAGGCGCCTGCAGTTTAGGTTTTGAAACGGACTATAATTGCAAACCAACGTTTCTTCAATAACTTTGATCTGACTCTCTAGTAAGGTTATGCATGGGCTTATATAACCAAACTATTCATTCATTCCACGAATACTGTACTATTTTTGAAACAGTAACTATTCTGGCGGAATTTGTTATTTCTACAATCTACCATCATCATTAATTACACCAATTACGTTCGGCAGTCAAAACATTCGCCACCCGCACACGTCCCGCTGTGCACGGAGCTGAGTCACCAGAAACGGGTGGTTTCATTTCAAAATGTATCGTTTGCGGCTTCTTTTGTGCTGTAAACGCCCACCCGGCCATGTTATAGGACCTTGTTGGAACGGTTTCTCGGCGGAAATTCTTATCTGCTTTTCGTTATATGAGCATTCCTAACTAAACACTAATGATTTTTGTGAAATTGCAAGTTTGCATTCGCATTCAAATGATAATTTCAGTTTTGAACAGTTTTCTTATACTTCCTTTAGTTTAGTTAATATTGTGTTTAGTTTTATTGTTTTAGTTTTATTTGAATGGAGGAGGTGCAGAGCCCGGGGATTGAAGAAAAGTCGTTTCTGCCAGCAAACCCGGCCATTTTCAAGTTAGGGGAGAGAAAAGATGTGAGTTAATCTGCCTTTACGGTAATCCGATTGAATCTTTTCTATCTTTATTTCAGTGACTTGACTACCGACTTAGTATGGCAGAATTGAGTGAAATACTGCAAATAACAAGTTGTTCATGTATTCAATGAAAAGTAGCATAGTGTTAGAAACTTTTGCAAACGGGAAACTATATTAAGTTTTGCTCTTTTTACTCCTCTGTATATTTGCAGCATGTATTAGCCCACGAAATCGGCGCCGGCTCTCCCTGTCGAAAATGTGAATGCACCGGGCTTGATCTGCATTTTTGGAGGTAAGACATAAACTAGGCGTTTTTGTAAGATCTATCTGGTATATCTTCAATTATGTTGCAGTAGCATTTAACACAAATGTTTGACTTTGTTTAGAAAGATATGCAAGTGTTGCGGTTGTCGTATGGACGAGCATGACGTGGTTATGCCAAATCAGTACGATCACGGACAGGTCGTTGTAGGTAAGTTTCTCTGACTCTTGGCAAAACCTTTTTCAATTTTTTGTTGAACTTAAAATCTACCAGCTCACTAAAAGGGAGGGCTGGGAATTTTCGGCCGGGGGCCGAAATTGGACAAAGGGGCCGGCCCGGCCGGTCTTTTTCCAGCCCTGCTAAAAGGGTTTTATTGAAAAGATTTCAAAAACCAGTTTGATAGATTAGACCATTTGTGCTTCTGCACATTTACACTGTAACATTCACTAGAGAGAGTAATTCAACTTGATCCAGAATCGTTATTAGTGCAAGCTTTTAGGCAGACTGTTCGGTGCAAAGGAGCATTTCGAAACCTCGACAGCTTCTCCACTCACTGGTGTTACGTTAAAGAGGGTTTCAATAGCAGATAGGAAAGGTGTGTACGAATATTTAGTTCTTGCTCTTCCTACTCTGAGGTTAAGTATTCTCTGTTCAAAAAAGTTTTATTGATTTAATGAAAATAATCTGGCTAAATCTAGTCTCCCATTGAGCATATATAAGTTACAGCTAAACTAGGATTCGAATCTAGTACTGGTCTATCTAAAGTCGAGCTCGTGCCAAAGTTGGATGTGCAGCGGGCTATGCCTACCGCCGTCTACAATTTCAAAATGGATAGTGCTCGTGGAAAGACGAAGGTAAATCAGCTAGTTTATCAAGATGTTAGATAAAAATGGACAGTAGACAGTTTTGTAATTTGTGTTTAACCTTCGAATACAAACACAAACTCTTTATGCAATACTAGATAATCGCGCTTCAAATTTTTTCAATGCTCCAAGGAGGTTACACTATATTTCAATAATGATATGAAAATCCTTTGATGTCTACTTTGAAAAACAAGTGACACTAGACTTTCAGGAAATCACAGAATACACCTGGGCGCCAGTGCCGGATCAGATCCTAGTTGACAAGTACATGTACGCCCTTCCAGAAGAAGAAAGACCGATTGTTGGCACTGTTGGAGAGCAGAACCGAAAGAGCCGATTGCAGTTCCAGGTTGGTGGCAAACACTTATAAAAATGTCTTCCCAAGGTGGATCTTCCAAATAAAATATTCATTATAATCTTGATAGTAATTCACTTTTCCCCGAAGCATCAACAAAATAGATAATTTCAACTTAGAATATTTACTGTTATTGCGCATACGCATTTCGACCTGGAAATTTTAAGAATACCGAAAGATTTATTTGAAATCGGCATATACAATTCCAATTAAAATATAGTCGAACTCAAAAGTAATACAGCCGTATTAATAAAATTGGGATTGCAGGAGTGTTGCAATATTTTGTCTGAGTAAGGCAGTACGAAAGCAATTTTGCAATCTGCGCATAGCATGCCATCAGGCGTAGTGTTGAAAATAACGAAATACGCATCATACACGTCTTCATTACGTTTGAATCTGACTATATATGATTTTCAGCTTCCACTTTACGACTGCAATGTGGAAGATGCAAGGTTTGCTAGTGAGAAGGACAAGGAAGTTCTACAGAAGTTTGTCGACAATGTGAAGAAGAATGTGAGCACATATATAATTCTTTTTTTAGCGTTTCTTCGCTTTCAAATCGTATTTGAATATATTTAAAATTATTTTATACTTAAATCCTCGAGTTTGGCAGATAAAAAGAAACAATAGAAATATAATTGTTATATATAATTGGATATATAATTAAGGTGTTTCTGTAACTAAGAATTATGTTTGCAGGTTATCGGTGTGGGTACACTTGTCGAAGTCGATGCTTCAAAAGAGCCTACCAAAGAAAATTCCATCGAAGGAGAGACGCTGGAGCAAAGCCTGGAACGAGCACTACACAGTTTAGATAACCACAATCCAAATGTAAGTATTTTTTAAATAGTAAAGATATGTTTTGCATGTACGCTGTTACAGTTGAGCATCTCGAACCTGAAAAAAATGTCCCAGCCGGAATCTCAAAATTTCGCTTGGCCCGAAGCCCGAAAGCCCGTTTTTGCCACAGCCGAACGTGTACACTAAACAAGCTGTATTCACTCTTTAGGACTGCAAAACCTGCTCCAAGGAACTCCAGGATGGTGATGTTGGAGTTCATACCGATCACGGAAAGAAAAATGTGAGCTTATTATGAAAACTGGTCCATCTTTTTGTTTTAAACTGTGCGTCAACTTTAATTGATTCTTATTTTTACAGGAACTTTGGCATCCAAACTGTTTCCGATGTTCAGTCTGTGATCAGCTACTGGTGGATCTGATCTATTTCTATCACGATGGAAAGTACTTTTGTGGACGGCATTTTGCTGACACGCAGTACCCTAGATGCTCAGGATGTGATGAGGTGTGTTGCTGTATTATTTGTAAAACGCTAGCGGAAACCGTTATAGCCTAATTTAAGAGTAATAATTAAGTGGTACTTGCGTATTATTTGGTAATTCTGCGTATATTGTTGTGTTTCGCAAAATGTTGATGCTATTATGAACGAGAGGTCTTACTAGTCAATTATTATTTCTGATGGACAATACGGAGTCAATCGCTATTGCGATAACGAGCTGCCTTTTTTGGCAGACCTTTTTTCTCAAGATCATAGATGTATCAAAAAATATAGTTTGGGGAGTGTAAAGCAAAAAACAGTGTATTTGAAAAGGTCTTGGTGAATAATGGAATATGATTCTGATGCCTTTTCGAATCAGAATAATATGGGTTCAATTACTGTCTGCTCTGCTAATTTTATCCTTTACAGTTGATTTTCGCCAACGAATACACATTTGCTGAGGATAAATCCTGGCATTTTGATCACTTTGCCTGTTTCAAATGTGATTTAAAATTAGGCGGTCACCGATACATGATGAAGGATAGTCAGCCACATTGTATAACCTGCTACATGGACCATTACGCTAAGGTTAGTGGAAGTTACACTTTTATTTTACAAGCAACTTATTCAAATTTCGCAAGTGAATTGATTTTGAAACCTTAGAAATTTGTGAAGGCAAACATTTGAAATTCACTTTCTAGACATGCACGAGCTGTAACGAAAAGATCGGTCCAGATGAGAAACGACTAAACTACAAGGAGTTCCATTGGCACGCTAAAGAAGAATGCTTCCAGTAAGTTGAATCCAGATTTACTTTCGGAATCAAAATTTTAACAAAACGGCAAATCTTTTTCTTTTTTAATATGGAAACTAAAAATATCCATTTTGTCACTTTGGATAACAGAAATCACTATTTGAACGGCACTCTCTATAGTTGTATACTGAACTTTTTCTTGCATGAAGAAAGATTTCGTAGCCAATGTAGAGATTTCTCATTTGTGCAACATAAACTACTAAAAATTATTTGACACAGTTCCATCATTTTTACATCCAAATTTAGTGCAAACACAATCGACAATACCTTTCGAATTTATCACTTATGTATTAATTTTTGATATATACTGAGCATTTCATTTTAGCTGTACTGAATGCGAGAAAGCTCTAATAGGTCAGAAGTTTATCATGAAGGAAACGCGACTATTCTGTTCATCACAATGTAAAGGACAATATCTGGAGAAGGCTTAACGTTAACGAGCCCTGTGGCCGTAGAATCGCCTGGATGGGTGCCCGAGCAGTTTTTAGCCTGCCCGGGCAACAATTCTCAATTGCTCGGGCAGCTAAAAACCGTGCGGGCACCCACCCGGGCGTTTCCATACTATGGCCACAGGCTTTCTAGTCGTAAACTTTGTATTCTATAAGCAATCTCTTGTTCTGATTCAAAAATTACTTTTCTGGTGCCATTACTTGGTAGTCTCATTCTCAGCTTTGGACTGTATTTTTATTGATTTCCCGCCTGGTTAGTGACAGCTTATATGGCTAAGTCGATCATTCCATGAACAATTAATATTCCTTTATTACATAATAATAATTATGATTTGTATTTTTGCATTATTGATTTTTGGTGAATTATAAGTGCAAAATTGGCTATTGCGAGTCTCGCTGTGATATCTTTTAGAGTGTTTTTATTGAATAAAGATGTAGTCTTTGCGAAGAATTAATTGATTTTATCCATGCCTTTAGTATGTTTCATATGCATTGTCAGATTGTTCATAATTGTTTGAAACCACAGATACTAAGTTTGTTCCTATTTCTCGATTTGCTTTTTAAAAAAAAAAAAAAAAAATTTGAAGCTAATGTATGATAAAAACATGAGAGAGAGAATTTAGGAAGATATGTTATGAGTAAGCTGACCAGCGTCAAGGACTGGCTAACCGTCCGGGTTCCGCCGCGAAAGGTTAGGCGCCTGCACATCAAACTCAGCCCGTTTACTCCACAAATCGACTCGAGGCCGCGCCCACCGACTTCGCGCATATTTGCCGTTGTTCGACATGTTGCGGTGACAACACGCGATATATCTAGGTTATCTCCATAGTTTACCTGTACAGATATTTGTTGTTCTTTTTCTTTGTATATAAATCTTGATAAATTTACAATTTCAACTGTTATGAGGTTTGGGGAAAATATCAGAGGTGAGGTTGGCGCAGAAGCCAACGTTTCTGAACCACCAAAGACGAGAATTCTACTACCACTCTGGACCACCGAGGCTGCTGGATGGTTAGGATAGAAGATTTCCTTATACTTCTATTAACTACTCGTCTAAACTTCTATTCTTCTATTCTCAACAGATACTCATAATTATTTAATTTAGCAACTTATATCTGAGTAGCTGCGCAGCTTGCTTTGTTGGGTATTGGTTCAAAACAACTTTTATCTAATAATGCTTTATTCACTTTGAATAATATAAAATAATAATCATAATGCTGAATTTCGAAGAAATTTGTGTGTGTAACCGGATAGAAGTCGTAGGATACTGATAATTAAATAAAACTATACTTTGAACACAACTCGAAGCTTTGATATCTACAATTAGGAGGGAAACCGGTATTATTTGAACCAGATAGAGCAGGATAGAGGAGGGGCTTCGACGCACTCTTGCGAGCAGAGGGTGCGCCGAAACTCGAACCAGAGAAGAAAATACAGTATATCGGATGATATGAGCGCTTAGCAGGCTGTCGTTCACTACAAAAACATTTGCAATCCTTACAGTAACACAAAATATCAAAGTTTGTGATACGGTTAGTTAGAAAATTTGGTAAAAAGTATTGGGATTACCCGAATGTCAGGATAGTGAACAACTCTGCAAAACTTAAGACTTAGAACTTCATAGAAGTCATTATCGATGGTCGAAAAGTGAAACTTATGTAAAAAATAGAGGCAAATTACAATTATAAAAGACACTTTTTGGTGTTCCGAGAATCAGGAGAAGCATTTTTGGGAGTCGGGATGCGGATGTTCGGGATTATAAAGCTTTAAAGGAGGATGGACTTGAAAATATACAAATATGTGGCGAGGGTACCGGTATGCAAACGAAAATTAAGCAGTTTTGGCTGTGAGAAGTAAAATTGTACATGATTCTTAGTATGACGAAAAGGTCCGACAATGTTCTTTTGAGAACTAAATGGGACTTTAATCGGTGGATTTACTAGAATGGACCAGATTCAATATCTGAACGATTAACGAAATCTAGGAGCTGCGTCTTCAAAAACAAGAGTTCCGTCTTCGCCAAGTCCCTTCAGCATGCGTGGTTGGCGCTCTAAGGAGCTGGACCAGAAGAAGCTGTCCCGATTGTGGTCCAGGTCTTCGGAGCCGGCGCCTAAACATTTCAGTTATGCTGAGTTTGTATCTCGTTTTTATCAAGAGCTGAAACAGTTTTTCCAAGAAGAGGAACAGTTTTTGTTTTACCTTTAACAGTCTAAAGTAAGGCTAATTGAAAAATTGTTACTCACCAGTTCTTGTGGTAACGGTACTTTCTGCCGGTTCAGCTGGCATCAGCGGAGTCTCAAACGGGTATTGCATGTACTCGCGGGTATAGTCGTACTGAGCGAATCTGTTGTCACGGCAATCAAACAAATCGTCATAAGACGGAGAGGTCAGGCCTGAAAATATACTACTTCAACAAATTCTAATAAAAGTAACGTTACTAGTTTTCAAAACAAGAATTACTTGGAAAAGAAAGAATTAATAATTGTAAAATTTCAGCTTTGTCGATCTGTCAACATTCCTCTACTTCACTCTATACACACCAATAGTATACTTCACATTCCTCAGGAAGACCCTAAAGTGAGTTTCTTATTATATTTTTAATAGTTCAAATCTGAACTTTTAGGCACCCAGCTTCAAACCCCAGTGGCACACTCTTCAGCTACCGCAAGCAGCGTG